>BRZM01004532.1:0-40868 GCA_033238685.1 Lates japonicus
CCAGGTAGCCTATATATGAACGCTAACTGCCTTTCATCGTGAATTAATTAGAGTGATGACCGCAGAGAGGAATCAATGTTTTTAACTTCCAAGCCCAACATTTTCCAGAGAAACTGCATTAATGCAGGTTTGAGGAGATATAGCTGGCATGGTAGCTCACTCTTTGTTATTGGGCAGAAGAGCCACATCAAACGGCGAACCAGCTGGCTGCTATTTTATATTCATCCATGACTGTGAGGCTGGCATAGCATGAATACAGGTGCTGTGTGTTTACATATCTGCACTAGATGTGATTAAAATAAACAACACTCTCTAATCTTTGCATAACCTGTGCGGTAGTGTAAGCTTAGAAAACAGCAGAGTGAAATGAGAAGTAGAAAAGGAGAGAAAAAGAAAAATACGAGAGAAATGATGGAAGAATGTAAAAAAAAAAAAACTGGCCAGTCTAGTGAGCCTGTCAGAGTGCCAGTCCTTCTCTTCTCACACTTCAAAGGCTACCTAAGCTTGTAGGGCCACATAGTGGGACTGCACATTCATGATGAGGGCTCTTGATTGCAACTCCACAAAGCTCCTCCTGTCACTAGGCTGAGGGCCAGGGTGTCTCTCTGAAGTCTAATCTGCAGGGACATAGTGCTGGGTAATCCCACCCGAACTCAAATTAAGTGCCATCTTTTATTTAGTGGAATACAGGTAGCGCACTGTTCAACTATGACAGGGATGTTTATGCGGCAAATTCACTCTCATTGTAATATTAGCAGCATCACACTGTTGTTATCTAAAATCTCTGAAGATCATTTCAATTAAATGGAGCATAATTTCCATTTGTCTATAGAAGTCATCTTGTTGTGATCACAGTTTAGATATTATTCAACAACCTTGTTATAACTGACAACAACACCTCAGCTCTTCTCATCACTCTCACTGTAACCCTGAACCGCTGGCTAACTCACAGATTGCCTGGCCCCATAGTGATCTGTAGAAGGCAGACTGCCACATTTAGGCAGGAAGATTTTTCAAATTTAGATTTTTACTGAAAAATTACTATTTACAATATAACAAATGTAAGAAAAAAGTTGTTATATTTGCAACTTTGCAACTTGTGCCTAAACTAATGTTTGTTTTAATCTGTATACAACACTGCAACAATAAATTGGGATATGATGGCATTAAGATTAGTCAGATGACATTAAAGGAACTATATGTGATTTGGCTAGCACGACATAGCCAACATTAGCATTGCAGCTGCAACAGCTGTTAATTTATCAATAGCTTCAGCCATTGTTGTGTTTCAAGACAAGAGGTTAGAATATGCCCTCTGGGCAGGGCTACCTTTTCATCCTCTCATGCTGGACTGAGGGCAGACTGGATTGACTCACTGTCGCAAACTAACGAGATGGGATGGGACACAGCTAGGTGGTTAGCTTGCTAACCTCAGTAGAAGAAAAGAGGTGATAGAAACAGAAGCAAAACGAGTTGACATTGGTGTTGCTTTCTACCTCAAGAGAAAGGTTTTTGGCGAGTAAAGGAATGAAATTTTATGCTGAACAACAGGACTCCCATTAATACTGGGACGATGTGCAAATTCCACACAGAAAAACTAGTAAAAAAGTAAGTGAACTTGCATCCTTGTAAGGTATCAGTGCAGCCATGTGACAGGCATCTGTATGAGTACCTGGTAATGCTCCATAGGGGTTCAATGCGCTGGACTGTGGGGTCTTCGATGTACTCAAATGCCAGACTCCCAGGAATTTTGGCTCGGTCAACACTCAAACTGACCTGCACTGGCCCCTCTCCTGTCACTGATGGTGCAGAGAAGCACACAATCTCCGACATGGTCCTCCTGGTGGGAATACCAAAAGAGGGATTTATTCATGCCTTTGATTGTGACTGCCCACTTGCTGCTGCAGTGGCAAATCCCTGACTTCACGCAGTTATGAGCCATGCACATTACCATGAGGAGAGAGGATTCATTATAGTCTGTCCCATCTCCTCCTCGTTAACAGACACATTAGGAATGGAACACTGTAATTAGAGGGTGCTCTAGCTAATGGCTTCCTCGCCTCACCCTCCTGACTCTTTCCATATGAGGCATTTTGAACTTTAAATAGATATCTATAAATACACAGAGAACAATACCTACCGCTGTGGGTTTCATCACCTCCTCACAAATCTTTATTAAGACTTTTCATTTAACACACAGACACTTAATTGTATCTTAAGTGTGTGTCTTTAAATAGAGCAATCTCTCGCTGTGTTAGAAGATAGAGATTAGAGAGGGCTAAATCTTTAATATTGTGTAAAGGTGATCTCACTTTAGTGTCGGTGAATCTGGAGTCTTAGGGAATGTGAGGTTATGATGGCATCAGGTGGTTATGTTATTATCAGTCTCACCTGTACAGCTCGCAGGTCTGATTACCAAAGTATACATTAACAGTGCTGCCAGCGCCCAGATTCTCCCCAACAATAGTGACTTTGGTGCCCCCAGATTCAGGCCCTCTGCCTGGGGTCAGAGCCAGCATTGAAGGGACCTGTGGAGACCCAAGAAAAAAAAAATCATTAATGTTTAATTCAGCAGTGGTCAAACACAGAATACAGTATGTCTTATTAAAATTCCTGTTTTACCGGCCTTGGCTGGACTGAAAAGTTCATATTCAGAGGCAAAACAAAAACCTCTTCTGGCTCGAGTGCAAGAAAGCACACATACTTTTCATTAGCCATAAAATGAAAATAATGCACAAAGTGAAAAGACTGTTCATAATAATGTTTTAGACTCTCATGCCACATCAGTGGTGCACCTGCAAAAATCAAGTGTCTTATTCTGTCTTCCTCTCCAGTTTGATGATTGCTGTGGCAATAATGGATTAAAACGGTTGTTAGCTTTCACCTGCAATCACGCCTTCAGCTTAATTCACTGCAAACACTTGATGTTTGTTTCAGAGCATATGGGCAAGGTGAATGTGTTTCAGTGTCAAAATTACCACAAAGGAGTAGAACTGGGAGGACTGTGCACGTAGTTCTGGTCTACATTCGCCAACACAGAGTTTGACTGGACTTCCTGGTGCATTTCCTTTAGGAGCTGCGGCCATCTCACATACAATCCTCAAGACAAAAGATACAAATATGTGAATGTTTGTGCACGAAAACACAGCCATGCAGCAGATCACCATACATACGAGTAATAACACCAGCTAGGCGCACACAGCAGAATCACAGCACTGTATCACATTTGTTAAGAATTGCACTGGGGGAAGATGGCCTCTGCCGGCCAGTGTGATTTATACTGCAGTTAAACACAGAGGTTATCTTCCTAATGGGAAACCTATAACAGCAATATAACTCAAATGATAAACTACACCCCTCCCCATCTCCAGCACGATTGCCACCCACCATTACCTCCGGTTGCCATGACAACATAGGGGTTTCTTCAATAAATCAGTATTGCCTGTCAGGTCAATAAGATAAAGTGCACCATGAATAAGTCATTATAGCAACTGACCCCATGCTGAAATTAATGGTTGTAACAGCTGTAATGCCATGTTTTAAAGCACTGTGTGCGCGAAATGAATGGCCCTGCTGAACGCACTGCCCTGCGCAAGAAACTCTGCATTCTCCGATACAATAAGAGTGTTCAATAAATCGTCCCTGCCCAACCTTTCTCTATACATCACGAGAGTTTTCCAATTTTCTGCTGGCATGTTCTTTTCTTTTCTTTTTTTTTTTTTTTTTACAAGGATATAAATCAAGTCCCTGCTGCCTGAGCCCAATCGCATTACATGGCTGTGAGAGAAACACATGACTAACAGATTGTCCCTCCAGTCAGCGACATGCAGCGCATTTCAATTACAGCTGTGCCGACAGCCTCATAACGACAACGCACACAAAGACTGTCTCTTCCTTTGGCTCTGCCTGCACTAGAGCAATGTTAAGCCCCCACCACTACCACCCACCACCACCACACACACACACACACACACACACACACACATACAATCCTACAACCTGATGAGACATCACTGTGCTCCAGCTTATTCACAGACTGTGCTAGTGACTGTGGGTAAAATAGTGTGACTGAGAAGGAGAGATTGCATGTGTTTATTTCCATGTGTGTGTGCACTTGTACAGTATGTCTATGTGCAGTACAGTATGAATTCATGAGCAGAGGAGGGGTGGAGTCTCTTACTGTTCTGCAGTGATATATCCCTCCTCCTGTGGGGTGCACTGCACTCCTGCCACCTCCACGTTACCTTCCAGCTCAGAGAAGGACAGACCCAGGTTCAGGCCCTGGATGGTGACCAGTGTGCCCCCCTCCAGAGGCCCTGCCACTGGGCTCACCTGCATAGGAAGGAAAACAAAATTATAGTAGGATGAAGTCAAATTTAATGTTCAGTGGTTCACAGATACAGTTTCAGCTTGTCAACCTTATGAGTGAGATTCCTCTGTGATCATAGCTACTTACTGTTATCTACAAAGTGAAGACAGCAAAGTCTAAAGTGACTTTTACTTTTTTTTTTTTTTTTTTTTGGTATGTTAATTTTTTATGAATAGATATTTTTTAATCAGAGACAGTGGTATCCCAGAGTTTCCAATTTTTGAGAATAATGTGCAATCAAGAGAGTTTAACTCCAAAATAATATAATTAGTCATAGTTTTACTGGAAAGTCACATGAATTCAATAGTTTTTCTAAGTCCAGCCCAAGAGAAATATAATTATTGTGAAAAATTAATTCTTGATAAATCCTGGTTAGAAATACAGTTCTGAAGATTTGAAGTACTGTCACAAAATATCAACTGTTGCGTGCGTCAGTGCAAAAATACTGGCTCTTAAAAAGCTGGGCTGCTTTAGATTCTCAATTCTTTAGATTCTTTTAAGAATTTAAAGTAAGTCTATTTGACTTTGACTGCGCACTAGATATACCATGAACTAGATGACGGTGAATAGTTTCTGTATAATCTCTCTGTAATTGTGAGAAGCACACATTAAGTATGTGTGTATATAAACTGACTGGGTTTACTTAAAAAGTCTCAAAATCCAGACAAATTCAAAACAAACTTTAATGAATTATGCAGTGAATAACAAAGCCTTGAGAAACCTATTCACAGTCCTTTCCAGTGTAAAGTTAACCACCCCAGCAGGGAACCTTTGGACCTGCAGAGCAGAACAGGAGCAATGCCAGAGCAACACTCACTCCACTCCCGAGCAGCACTCGATAGTTGATTCATTCTGCTGCAGCTCCTTCAGAAACACTAATAATGTGACAGGGACATCAAAGGCTCGCGGCTCTTTGAAGTGGGAGAGCCTTGCATCTCTGTGCCTGACCCACTGTCTCTCATTCAAGAGAATGAACAGGAGTTTGTGACATAAAAGATCCATCGCCACTCTCTAAACAGACTGAATTCGTTTAGCTGTCAAGCACTTAAGGCATTCAGCCATCATGGAATAAAATGGGAGATAGTCTCAGGTAAACAGACACTTGGATGAGAAACTGGAAAGTGGCCAGAAATAAAATTAGAGCTTGCTGTTGCTATTCACAGACTTCCATATATATATATATATATATATTCAACAAAGTGTGCTGGCATAATGTTTTCTGATTTACTGTCAAGGAAGACCAGATAGATGGATTGTCGAAAAATCTGAATTGTGACTAGGCATATGAGCAATGGGCTTCTGTTCAAAGCCTTTATCTTCCACATATTCCAGGAAAGAAGTGAAAAGAGTGCAAGTGTTGATTTTCAGAGGGTACACACTATTCATATTAATATTCTTCATGTGACATTTTTGTCATAATGCACAATATTATGTGGATAGCAACAAAACAAATGTATATGGTCCTGTAGAAGCTATAAGTTGATGAAATTCCAACTTTATTTTTTAAGAAATCATGTTCATTCCCACATTTCTGGTGAACCTCTGCATTACCCAACAATCTTACACTGAGGTCTACATAGTGATGGTATCATGATGTATCATGATGAGATATTAACCACACTCTTCCTCTCTTGGCAGCATAGCACAGTAAAATAAAATAGTCTCAGCTACTGTAGCAACTTGGTTCACTTTGGTTTCTCAGACATGCCCCACATATCAGTCAGCGAGTTTGACTTTTTATTGCTGACAAAACGCCTTGAAACAGGACAGCGCCAGGTCCACCTTCAATTTCAAAGTTTCTGAACAAATTACTGCAGTGTCATGATTAATCTCTCAGCTGCTTCACCCAGTTCAGGACTTAAAACTTTTATTACTCGGATTTTCTGAAATGCTGCTGGAAAAAATAAATGGAACATTTACTTAGGAATGCAGGCTTGAGAAAAACAACAGTCACATTGCAGCTCTGTTTTAATTGGCATGACGACTGAGACTTAGAAATGTGTATAACTCTCCCCGTCCCAGAAACTGCTTATTCTAAATGAAAGTAAATTCTAACTACTTGGCTAAAGAAACTCACATCTTGTGATTGTGTGATTTACATACACTATATGTTCAAGCTCTGTGGTGCAACTGACTCACTGAATGACGGACTGGGCAACAGCCCAAACAAACAAACAACAAACCTCAGTAATGCGTGGGTTGGTGCACTTGACATTCCTGGCAGAGAGGTCCAGCCAGCGGCTCGCATAGGGGGAGATGGGAGGACAGTGCTGTTTCATGGTGCATCGGCCCTCGCCGCTACACCAGCCACACTGGAACCTCCTTTCCGCCCGCAGGCACATGCCACAGCTGTCCCGCTGAGCGCTGCACTTGTAGAGGTGCACTGTGGGATAACACAGAGGACAGCTGGTCAATTGTTAGAACATTAAGTCATTTCACATGCCAGTATTAATGCTTTTGATGTTATCAAAAGATGAAGGATACCGCACAACAAAATTTGGACCAGCAGTAAATTGAATCAAACTGATCAACTAATCAGAATGTATCATCTCCAAAAATATCTGACTTCAACCATGGAGTGTCACCATGTGAATCCAATAAATTCATAAAAGGCATGTTTGTGAAAATTCCTCTCCTGAGTATTAAGATTAAAGATGTCAGAGTAATCCAATAAACCTGCCTTTGAAGCCGGTCTCTTACATCCTCTCTCCTGTAAGTAGTCTGTATTTGTGTTCATATAAAGTAACACCTAAATAATGACAACGCCTGTTAAAATTTATGGCCATCACTGTCCTTGACAACAGGGATGTATTTAATGTACAACCCGCGATGACAACTGACAAACACCTTCTCTTGCACGATGATGGAGAGGTAACCAAGAGCAGCCACGAGAGCCAAACTGAGCAAATATGAAGATCCACCCCTCACCCTTCCTGGTGCACAAGTGATTGGGTGCTTTTTGAAAATATTCCCTGCCATTGTGAACTTTCTCTCAAGGCTCTCTGGAAGCCTTGGAGTGCTCTGTATGACCCATCTATCCCCTGTGGATTGAGTGCTTTACACTCCTCTGGCCTGGCAGTGATGGATGGCAGAGTTACCTTTAATCTTCTCGGGATTGTCGATGATGAAATTGCCGTTCCATACGATGGAGAGGTCCACTGCCAGGTCACTGATCTTCACACCCTCGTACATGTACTGAAAAGCAGAAACAGAGAGTGAGGGAGTGTGCGGAAAGTGCATACAGGGAGAAAGAAAGTCAAAGAGAGACAAGGGATTGAGTAAAAAAAAAAAAAAAAGATACAGGGAGAGACAGAGAGGGGGAAAATGAGAGGATGAAAGGGCAGCAGAGAGACGAGGCTTTTAACCATCTGTCATTTCTGCCATGGTTGTCTGCTCCTCTCCGCTTTGACATGTAGGGATGCAAACCCTGGCCGGGGTGGCTGATCATCCACATCTGAAGAAAATGGCCTTTTCGCTCATTGTCACAGGGTAACAAGGTGTGCTTTGCATTGAAATTTATCCTGTCATTTGCATTGTGCAACAAAAATCCCTGGAGATCTCCTGTATTCATCCCAAACCTGTGACTCTCTGCTGAGAGGATCATATTTATGCTTGATGATGTGAACACCTAGATGTTAATCTGACAATATCCAGCTTACCACACAAGGTCATATTGAAGTCAAGGTTTCCTCTCCAACCGTTTAGCCATTTTCCTTTCCTTTCCTTTCCTTTCCTTTCTGTCACTCTCCTTTGTCTCTCATACTTTGCACTTTTCCTCATTGCTCTCACTTTCCCTTTCCTCTACTTTCTCCTCAGTATGCTCAACACCTCAGGCGGTATTCACTGATGTACCCTATGTACCTTGCCTACACAGCATCCAAGCTGTCTGCCTCATTTGACAGCTGTGAGACTCCCACTGTGAGTGTTTGAGGTCATACCGAGCTGTTCTGGCACTGCACGCTGGTGCTGTTGAAGCGCAGCGCCGTGACACGGTGGCTGACACCCTGCACGTGCACCACGCACTCGTAGCCCCGCTGGCCCGACTGTGGCTGGGGAAGGTTTCGGGCCCTCAGGGTGATGGGTCGGACCTCACCAGCCGGAATGAGAATTTCCCCAGAGTGAAGGAGCTGAGGGCAATCCTTTGAAAACAACAAATAAAAGTGATAAAATAGAACAAATGGGGAATTGTTCTGTTCACAGTAAGTAAGGGACATTTTTAATATTACCCCTGCTGTTATGCCTTTATTATTTCCCATACATAGTAAATACTATAAATAGTGTTTACATAACTAGGTTCCCACATGGATATTAATTGACTAATCTATCTATAATATCTCTATATTTGTCTGTCTATATACTGTATCTGTCTACGTCTACATTTGTGTCTGTCTGTGGCATCTAATCTGTAATAATACATAATGTATTATATAAACATGAAGGACTAATGTAGCACAGGGATTAATGGGGCAAATAAATCACTAAGCCGAATGCAGTTTGCATTCATCTCCTACATGTTACACTTTCAACTACAGTAAACTATTTGTAAGACTATAGTCTGTGTAAATGTTGTATGTATTTTGATTTATTATTGATACAGTTTTCTCTTTGCAGAATAGCTGAATGCTTCTTAATGGCCTAATCAGTAATATTTAGCCATGCTAGCAGTGTGGCTCTAGGGATGACAGTGACAATTCAGTCTACCACTTTGGTCCAGACATTATGACATCATTATAACTACTAGATGGATTGCCATGAAATTTGGTACAGATATCCATGGTTCTGCAGGGATGAATCCTAATGACATTGGTGATCCTCTGATTTTCCATCTAATGCCCTCAGAAAGGCAACGTTTACAGCTTTCCAGTAAAATATCTATCTATCTAGTTGATGGATTAGCATAAATTTAAATACTTTGGTTTGTGTGCAAAAGATATTCCCATCAACCTCAGCATTGTTATTGTGTGCATATTAGCATGCCGGTGTTAGCATTTAGCACAAAGCAACTGTGTGCCTAAATACAGCCTCAAAGAGCCGCTAGCATGGCTGTGGACTCCTAGTCTGCTTGATTCTCAGTAGTGGGGTGGTATTTTTAATGTTGAATTGTAGATTGTGTCCTCAAGGTGGAAGTGTCACATTGGAATAGATAGATGGTTCTCTTGAAAGCTACAGTTTAATTAGCTAATGAAACTGTAACTCTACAGTGTCTTTATGTTAATGTACCTCAGAGGCGTTGACTCTGCCCTCCTGGAAAGAACAGCTGCTTGGGTCGTGGGTGCACAGGTTGCGGTATTTACACCAGTGGCAGCGAAAAGTGCTGTTTACACAGGACAGACACCTGCAGGATGAAATGAATGCATTACTACATACTGTATACTGAGCCTTTGAAATTTTAACAGCACTGCTTGTATAATGAGTTGCTTTGCATTTTACACAGTGAGTCATTTGTTAAAGATTAGTACTTCTTTACTTTCTACGCATCATTTACATCTTCCTCTCCTGGGTGGAGAGGATTGAAAAGGGGAGACTGATAAAAGATTATTGCTTCCTGCTGAATTTATCACATCAGTCTGTTTCATAATAACATCAGATGCCCCGAATTTCTATGCAGACAGCATGAATGAGTCTTTTTGTCATAGATGACAATAAATGACCTTGAACATGACGTCTTAGTATTCAAGTGTCACTGTCACAGTTAAAGCACTCCTTAACACTTGCAATACTGTTACATAAGAACATACAGTATGTTGATCAGGGTCATACAGTGTCCATGTTAATTGTAAAGCAACCTCAGCTTTTCATTTCATTATCTTTTTATAGCCCCTTGCATTTTTGACAGTAACAAAAACAGTGCATTTTTGAAGTCACCGTTGCAGTTCTGGGTTATAACAAACTCTGGAACGAAAGTAACAAATGAATATTTGATGGGTAGAATTGTGCAACATCTTTGGCTCTGATTCAGTGGACTGCAGCCAGTGGTCAGTCGTGGATTAAAGTTGAGCTGAAACAACCCTGTTGGACTGGATTTAATCACATTTTGGTCAACAAACAGGGGAGGTGGTGGCCATGATACAATTTTGGGAGAAGAACTGAGAGGTGAAGGGATGAGAGAACAGAGACAGGTGATGTACAGCTCTTGATATAACAAACAGAGCAATTGAAGGGCTTAAAATTGATCATATCCTGTTTCCCTGTGTGGGCAACATGGACTTTGCTGTGTATAATAGAGGTGTACCACTGTGCAGAAAAGAGATCCATGCACCATCAGTCTGTTCTCCTGAATGTGGTCATGCAATAAGATTAAACCATGAGGAAACTATAGAACCACCAGTAGCCCACCAATACTGCTGCTCATAGCAAGCTACAAATGCCAATAAATGTAGTGCAGCACCATTAAATTTTGATATTAATTAGCTGCCCAGGGCCAGTATGGACATAAAACGTGTGCTTGTGCGAGAAAGAAATTTGGGGGGTTGGGTATTAATAGAACTGTACTGGCAGGGTGCTGCAAACACTAGATAATTAATTATGGAGGGTGATGTGATGCTGAGGTGATGGTGAGGGAGGTGCTGGGTTAGGAGTGTGTTTGGTCTGAAATATTAATCACAAGAGTTCACATGGTCACCTCACAGCTAATGGAGGCCGTATTTGTGTGGGGCGGATGTGATGAGCTTCCGACTGTTTCTCTCTAATGGCTTAATATGGTTATATTGGGGCATGCATGTCGCAGTCAAAGAGCATTTTGAATAGATGGCATCTGTATCCACTGTGGGCTAATTTCCTGGGTTTGGCTATGAATACTCCATCAGTCAAATGTTCCCTTCTAGAGTACACTTATTGTTTATCCCTGAATCAAGCTTTTGTGCTATCATGTTGCAATGTAATTTATGGCACAGTTAAAGGTTAGTGCAGGAAGAGAAAGAAAATACTACTTTCCTACTCTTAACTGTTACCTGAACCTCTCATAGAAAATATTTCATGATGATGGGTGTGATTTGGCTTCTTTGACAATTTATTGTCATATGTTGCTGTGAAAACTCATAAAGTTGCTCATTTGCATACTTCTTTTTAAAGCTGACAAATGCTGCTAATTGGCATTCATCCTAATAAGATCCACCTTTGTAGCAGTGTTTGTAATTGTTATGCAGATAGAAACACTCTTATCATAGTTTACTGTTACACTAAATGCAGTTGACATTAGCATAATGGATCAAAGTCAAAACAGCTTCCCGGCTCAGTTAGGAAGCTTATATAAAACCGATGAGCATTTAAATAAAGTCCTTTTTAATTTACATTGTTTAAAACCTGCCCCAAAGGCACCACATCAAGGCTAGAAATCTAAAAAGTCTTATGTCTGACAACAAATACAATTCTCTGGCAAGGCCCCTTGGGGCAAAGTCAAATGAAAAGGGGGTGTGTGAGGCTAATGGTTATCTGTGAAGGGGTCCTGGAGGATTGCTGGCCTACAGCGAAGCACGTCCAGTTAGGCTAGTAAAGATGCTCAGTCATGAATGCCGTGAAACTAGACAGTCTCCAAGTGCATATGAACATGCATGGTTTGCAAAATGTTAGTGAAAAAATAAAAACAAAATAATGGTCCTTTTTAAAAAAAGAAAGTTCGGATGTATTTAAAGCTGTAAGCAGTCAGTTCACCAACTGCCAGTTTAAGCAAATTTGAAACAAACAGGCCATGGCAAATGCATCATGTTGATTTAAATGAAAGCTGACAGATAAATTGAACTCAGAGGTTATCTAACAGCCCGATCTTAAGTGGGGTTGTGAGCATCAGTACATCATTGCCCTAAATTAAGTTGTGCTCCACCATCTATTGAACAAATCAGAGTTGGGGAGGGAGAGAGAGAGAGAGGGGCGGTGGTGGCAGCTGGACTTACGTTTGATGTGTGCTGCAGTTGTAGAACTTCACCTCTGTGCTGGCGACCATTTGACCTGTCTCCTTTGAGTTTAGACGAAGCTCAACGCCAGCCCAGTCTGAGAGAGAGAGAGAGAATGAGTGAGAGGTATGGGGACAGGGAGGGAATAATGAGTGAAAGGAGGGAGCAAGAGAATGAAAATATATGAGAGGGAGAACAGCAGAAGAAGAAGGTGAGAGAGCAGAGAGAGGGGATGTATAAGTGAAAGAACGAACAATGAGCTAAAAGCAGGAGGTCAAATGAGAAAATGTTAATACTTTTATCAGACTCCTGTAAAGAGCCACCTGGTGTCTGCGTCTCAGCAAGGGCATATTGCTGTTGTCTTGAGTAAACCTTCTAGTCAGAAACTTCAATTGAAGGACATTGTATACGCCAGAGTGAAATTCTACAGCTCCTTTGGTACTACATTGCTCTTTTGGATAAACTAAAATGCAGGGTGGTCTGGAACATTGATATTTTAAGTTTTTCACCATCATTGGCAGCATGTAATATTTCATTTTTTGCCTATTTTGGAGACCTGATATCTGAGTTCACCTTGTCCTCTGGTATCTGAGGGACCCTTCCTCAGCTGGGACAGACACATGACCCTGTTGCCTTGACGTGACCTCCACTTGGGCTTACACAAATGAACAGGTGGATTCCAGTGAAAATCATTGATGCATCTCCAGCAGAAGCTAAAAGAAAGTATAGGCAGTGATTTAATTAACTGAACTTGAGATTGTCCCATGCTATACACATACACAGTGGTGAAGAGCATGGTACAATTTTTACTGCATCTTTAAATCACTGAGTTAGAAGAATAGTTCTCAACATTCTAGGAAATTTGGTGAGTGAGATATCACATTCGTCCATTAAATATGAAGCTATAGCCAACAGTTGGTTAGCTTAGCTGTACAAAGACTGGGAAGTAAGAGAATGAAGAAGGAACAAAGTTCGGTTATCAGCACCCTAAACCTTTAATTATATCTGTTTGTTTAACCTAATACAAAAACTGAGGTGCAAATGACAAATAACTCCAAGAAGTTAATGCCCTGGTCAAGAAATCCAGTCCTGTGCATATAAAGCTCCCATAGGACCACAATTTCTTGTTTACACCTGCTGAAATGGATTAAATAAAATGAAATATAAAATGATGAAATGAGTGAGTTCCAGTGGTGTCGTAGGCAGGTTTTGTTAGGTTTGGAGAGAGAGGCAATAGCTGATTCACCCATTTCCATTTTTGCTAAGATAACTATCTCCAGGACATCAACTTCATGTTTAACATTTAAGTAAATTAAGGTATTTTTTCTCAAAATGTCAAACCTGCCTCTTGGATAATGTGCCTGTAGCTCCCACTGTATTTACCCTCTGTGGTTGTGGTCAGTGCTGAACATAGATTAGAAATGAATCAACCTTGGAAGAAGTATCAGAGACAGCAGCAGCTCGTTGCTACAAAACAACTCCATCTAATTTTTTCGTATTTGCCCCTCATTCCACAGTATATGTTGAAACCAAAATAGTTAGCTCATAAGCAGGAGAATGCCCCTCTCTCCACACCTCTCATAAACAGGTTTAAATTACTGTACATGTGACTGCATAAGGCTACTTCACGGTGATTGCTCATAAACACGCATCGTGGAGTGGAATACGCGCAAGATTGCAGTCGATAAAGCAGACTCACAGGACACTATGTGCTGATACAGCAATGCTGTCTGACATGGCGACTAACACAGCGTCATCGCCCAGGCTAAACGGAAGGTTTCTTCTGCCTCTGGACACCGATCCTTCCTCGAAAGCACCTGTGATGAGGAGAGCCCATAATAAGAATTTATAAAATAGTGCAACAAGTTAAGTGATGATTGAGTCGATTTTAGCCACACTAGCTGTATGGTTTGGAATGGCAAAGTCAGTTGGTTCACCAGTTTGGTCCAAACATTTCTTGCACAGACATTCATGGTTCCCAGAGGATGAATCCTACTGACTGTGATTCCTCGACTTTTCCTGTAGCACTACCAGAGCAATCGCCGTGGTTTGGCGGGAATTACCTGAATGGCTTTGCCATGAAATGTGGCATACATTTAGTCTCTCAGGACTACACGCAGAACTGGTATTCCATAAGTCCCAGCTATACTCATGCCTTAGTGCTAATTAGCAAATGTTAATTAAGCATGCTAAACTAGATGGTGAAACATAGTAACATTATATTTACAATCTGCTCTGTACATTGTATTGTGTTCAGTGTTAGCATGCTAACATTAGTACAACACAAAACACTGCTTCAAGAGACACTTCTAGTGGTAGTATCATGACAGAGACAAACCCATGGCTATTCAGGTTGTAGAGTTTGTTGTACCACAGAGCAGCTAGCATGGCTATATAGAGTCTTGTTATTCTTACATAAACACCTGTAAATAAAACCTTTTAACAGTGAATATCAAGTGTTTGAATCAGTGCTGAGGTGAAATTAAAGTCATGCATAACCGCTTTCCCACTATATAATAAAATATGATGTCACCGTATATTTCAAATACACTTAAAGTTATCTAAAGCTGTTCTGATTTTTTTTTTTTTCACTAAACCACAAGATAAAGAGATTTTAGGTCTTAATATTGAACATTGTCATTCCAATACACATGGCTGCTTAGTTTGACGGTCTCTCTTTACTTTTTAAATTTTTTACTTGTGCTCTTCAGAAAAAGCACTACACTGAGTGCCACAGCAGAATAAGTCAATTCAGATCCCAACAGGCAATGGCAAGTAGCTGAAAGGGTCGACAGCATAGTGTGACCCTTTTACAATAATCTTGTAAAAGAGAAGTGGAATAAAAGTACATTTAAAGTTATGGCAAGGGTATACAGACTTAAAGTTACCCTAAAGTGCAATTTGTCCACTTTCAGAATCAGGGCTGTTGTTGAGATAGTTTAAATGCAGTTGTGTTGGTACAGATTTTGAAAGAGCCAGTTGGAGCTCTCTGCAGGCTCAAATAGTAACAGGCAGGCTGCACTTAAATATAAACACTGCATTAAAAAGAAAGAGTCTCAGCTGTAGAGTTAAACTGAATTGGAAAATCAAGACAATATTCCCTCATTGTTCACCATCACTTTCTTTTTAAATGTGTAATGCGCTCAGCTTAGGAGACAGTACTTAATACACTTTCAGATGCTGCTGAGGGGTGGCACCTCCCGGAGAGAAGTCAAAGAGCACTGAGGCCTCTGCTGTAATTACAAATACTGGGTTATAAAGGCGGAATGGAAACGTTGGTGATAGCTGTTGCTGGTTCGGCCCTGAGGCGGACCAGAGCCACAGGAGTATAGACAGTCACCTTCGAATCGCCATCAGTTGAAGTGCCTCGAAAAAAAGTTACCATCTCAGACTGTCTTTCATTGCCTTTATTTTGCCTCCTTTATTCAATGCTTGGTTCATGGAGCCATTTGTTCCCTTTTCCTTCAGGCCTTTTACATGTTCAGCATCTCCCCAGCACCCTATACAATATTACCTGTCGATAGGTGCCGGTGCTACCGTGCCAGGAAAGCAAGATCCTGAAAGCATATGAGCACTCTGTAAGAACTAGCTCAGAGGTTGTAGACCTAGTCTGGATTTAATTGACAGAAAATAAAGTAGCCTCATTCCACAGTGTGAGGGATCATGATTCACTTTTAAGCTTGAGGAAACAGTGGCTTATCTGTTCACTGATAAGTGTAAGGCATTAATTTAAATTAAACATGAATACCCTAAAGTTACATCAAGAAAAAAGGAGAAACAACTGTTTAATGAGGAATTTAGATTAAAACAAACTATTTTTTCTTCTCTCACTTCAGTGGTACTTGATAACATTGGGAGTTGCACTTAAATAATGCTGATCATCATCAAGATATTGCTAGCCGAAATGCAGACGCCATACAATGAGACGGGTAAACTTGGCTGAGGTCAGCTTCAAACACAGTGGCTGGGCCTGGAAACACAGGGTTTTAATTCCTGAATCCCCTTTGCTCCATATTTGTGTATTATGTGTCAAACCTAAATAAGAATGCTGTGGTAGGCATGTGCAGTTTGTGCTGTCCTAAATAACGCTACTTAAGAGAGATCACACTGTCCGTTACCCTGTTTTTTTTCTGTTTGTCCCACCAGCTGTTGATAAGGGTGAAGTCCAGGGAGTAACAAGTCTGTTATATTAAACTGCACAAGCCATAAGGACCACGTGCTGTTTTATTAGTTTTCACTTAACCGTTTAGTAAAGGCAATGTTGTGGTTTTTAATCCCTGGTATTGTGATGTAAAGTGACATGGAGGAAGACTAAGGAGCAGACTCACATGTTATACAGGAATGCCACCAGCCACAGTGGGGGTCGGCCACCAGCCTGTGCACTCAGCATGTACTGTGACGCTTTCACAGGCTCACTCGACCTGAGCCACCTAAAAGCAGAGAATGACAGGAAGTTTAAATGCGTAGTGACATTAATAAGGTGCTAAAGAAAGATACGTAAATTATCAAAGATACAGGAGTGCAAAGAGTTAGAAGGTTTTCAAATATGATCATTTCAAAGTCAAATGTATTATTTTATTTGGTTGGTGTTAGCTGGGATGGGCATGGATTTCATTATAATACATATATAATACAGTTCATGAAAACACACCTGTACATGAACAGACCTATATAAAGAAAAACTCTTTTCTACTTGTTTGACCTGCATATTGACTATGCGCTAAAGTAATACTTTGTGCAAATGTTTTTATTTAAGTTCCCAACCTTTGTGTGACAAAAGTAAAATGGCTGCCATAGAGTGGAAATAAGGTCAAGGAAGGCAACCAAAACATTATCTATTAGTACAAGGTTCTGATGAGAAGAATTCAGCTCATTTTATTTTCTATTTTGGTAATATATGGAAGCCTGTCACAGTACACAGTGTAGAATATCCCTGAGTGAAAACAAACCCATTTTTTCACTCATGATTATTAGAATTTGCAACATGCTGTACTGTTTCGCCCATGAGGAATTATCGATTTTTTTCTAGATGGCAGAAAGCACATGAAATGACACCACAGCATTTTTTGCAGCAATACTATTTAACTTTTCTTTATATAATGACGGTAGGATCTTGTACCACCAAAGCATTTGTGACTTCGCAATTGTAATTACCGTTAGGATACAGCAGGTTTATATTGCTATTTGCCCACACCAGCAATACACAAGACACAGCCAAACTGACTGATAAACCACACACTCCACTGCTGCCACTTCCGTGTGTGAAGCATGTTTCCAACAGCTGCTTGAGAGTCGCTGCCCAGCCCAGCACCACCTCTGCATGCAAAACCAGGTTGAGCTGTAGCTCGACCCTGGCTATTACGGCATTTGTTATTATTCAGTCTGGACGTGATGCAAGCAATTTCGATGTAAGAACCACAAATGAAGAGTGATTTGACTGAGGTCTCCGGTGTTTTGATGCTATTAAGTGGGTGCTTCAGGTCTGCTGTGTTACAAAAATGATTATCTGGGTTCTACGAAATAATCTTCTTTTTTTTTCCCTAGCAGTTCAGAGCCCATTCGCATTCCATTAGCAAAGATTTGCTTGGCCAGGAGGGGCAGAGGACTTAAGTCCATATCTGACGAGGTAGGAATAATCCAAGAATTGTTGTGGACCGGCTCGCCTAAACTTAACAGTTGGTTCAGGCCGTGAGGCAGCCTGACCTTACAAGGGGAGAGCTATGGATCTTCTGCTTTCTGCTGTCTGGCTAAGGAATCAAATGTGAAGCTCTTGCTGCACATCAGACTGATTTGTTTAGTGGAGCCAGACTGAGCAGGTCAACACACCATGTTGAATCCAAATAAGATCAAAAGACATGTCCTTGGATATTTCCACAGTAAAACTAAAATATAACGGCTCAGCATGTGGTTTCGCCTCTGTCAGTTAGCATTGTGTGGAGTTCTTTTTTCTGCATTCTTTAATTGGATATGGACAGTTAAGATACAGGCACGTATAATGCAGCAGTGATCCCTCATATTGACAATTATGTGCACAGCGTTTTAACTACTAGGGCCTATTATACACCCCAGTTCCTTTATTTTGTACATAACACACCCTGATAAACACTAAACACTGCATTAAAATTTGGTTTGACTTGGCAGTCAAACAGGGTATTTTGTAGTTGAAACTGGAAGTAAGGAAACCCCACTCAAGATCACTTCCACATTAAAAAGTTTCTTAAAATAGCCTTGAACACAACCTTGCTCACTGTGAATGTTGTATCTCTCCAAAAGGCTGACAATACCTATTGTCCAAAATTTGTGTCATTTTTTCCCGCAAACAGGCCATTGTGGGTTAAATGTAGCTCAACAGAATGAGGCGGTTTCAGAGGTGGTTGCTAGTGCAGACATGACTGTGATAATAGAAGGGCATGCACAGCTGGAACAATGTAGAGTTACAGTTGTAAAAGCTGAAAATGATAGTAGAAATGTACAAGCAGGATATTGGTATGGTGCAGTTACATGACATAAATACCTGCACTGGCTACTGATAAATTAACTTTGTTTCAGCTTGTAATAGCAAGTGCTGTAGTGGATGCTCATTCATCTTAGATGGGAAGTGTAAAACCCCAAGAAGACATTTAATTTTTCTATAAAGACAAATTAAACAATGCTCCCTGAACAGCAGCCCAGAGGTGATGTTTGTGAAATAGTTGTAAAATAGCACATCGCAGGTGTTTTGTTACTGTGTCCGTTTCAAGTCACCATATTCATTTAATCATATAGGTGTGAGCCAGTTCATTTTGTGATGATAATGTAGCATATGATGACATAAAGTTCAAAATGGTGATATTTTTCACTGAAAGTTAATATTTTAGTGCATATACTCCACATTACCCATACCATGTCTTCCTCTATGATTGTTGACCATCGAATTGCTTCTTCATACTCAGTTCATGCTCAATGTACTGTAGATGCCTTCATAAATCATTCATGACCAGATGCTGTATTTAGTATTTTCTCATCAAGCTTTTGTTTGCCTTTGTCTCTCTGGAGATAATTTCTTCTGGAAAATCTGATCATTTAGAGCAAACAAAGAAAACCAATGAAAATTCTCAGTTTCAGAGAGGCGGAGTCTCACTGTCTGGTTTCGCCGTTTTTCCTATGCTTGTATCGTGGCAGGGGCCAGATGACATCCCGCCCACTTTTCCAGCTTTAGAATTATAAAAAATTTATCTTTTCACAACATCTGGGATGCCCTCACACGCTCGGCCTTATCATCTTTGGCCCAGTTCACTATCACTTTAACACTTTCATCCGGATTTACTAGAACTTTACTAATGCTGTCGGACTTGTTACGCGGCTTTAGACCTCTGCACTCTGCTGTCATCATATCCTCGTCTGTCTCTGGAAAATCCACAACCACCACATGACTGTTTGTAATATGTGGTGCCTGGGACCATCAGACCCAGGATTTTGCTTTTAGGACTCCTTAAGACAAGAAATGGAGGATTTTATCCCAAACTGTTAAATCACTGCTCATTATTTATATTTTGCTTTCAGATTATATTGTATAGGATGAAAACTGAGCAATAATGTTCTAAAATTAAAATCAATCATTAACTGAATTAAAAAAGTTGTTCCATCTTGAACTTATGAGGCGTAGTGCATAAGACATAAAACCACGATATGTGACACGTTTAACTATGGCCAGACACCTTCATGAGGCCCCTAGGCAAACTTCTTTTTAACACTGTTAATTCCCACTGCACATGGTGGTGTTTCACTATTTCTGGGACCTAGAAACCAGTCAGAAATTGTACAGCTGAAATAATTGATGATTAATTGAATATCATCATTAATCAGTTATTTGAGTCATTTATTTTCACAAAGCCAAAATTCAATAGTGCCTCAAATGAGAATATTTGCTAGTTCTAACTATTTCAGTGATGGTAAATACTTATTATCTAAAAATATCACATACCGAACAATTAATTAATAAAGAAAAATAATTGTCAGATGTTTATAATGAAAATAACAACTGGTTTCAGCCTTTACACTTTATGATGGAATAATACTATTCTTTTTCCTAGGCATTTCTGTGTTAATTACTGACACACATAAAAGAATTTGATAAAACACAACATACCGACAAAGAGCTCAAACTAATTAGGTCTTTTAAAACTAGATTTTGACACAGGGGCACACCAAAATTGAGTGATAGAGGTTCGATTGCTCATTGTGTTTCAATGGTCTAATTCTTTTGACAAATCTGAGATTAATAAAATTATGTAGATCAATGATATGGAGTAAACGGGGCTTTGGCACCTTGGGTAGTTGCCCCTTTTGTTTGTTAGTCATCCAGCCATGTTTGGAAATATGGCGGATGGTGTTGATAGAGGAGTGCTGAAAAAAACGGTGGTACTACATACAGGTGAGGAGAAGATAGACAGACGGACTTAGGTAGAGAGAGAGACAAAGAATTGATAGGTGGGATTCCAAGCAATGATTTTACATTTACAGAGTGGCACTTGAGAGATTGCCCTGGAAAACCCTGCAGCAGTTTCCTCTTCTAAGGTTTAAAGTTTTAGCCATCATTTCCTCACAGACAGATGAGTGACATTCAGTGTGTTGTTGTGTGTTTGGATACTGAGCATTTCTATTCTTAGAATGATCAACCTAAAGGCACACAGCAGAAAGATTAACTGCTGTGAAGACTTTTTTTTTTTCATATCAATACGGTTCCTAAATAATGTTTTGTATGACACAGACACAGGAAATACTTTGTATCCTCACACATACACACTGATTCCCCTTTCTCTCTCACTCTTCATCATCATGCTAACCCCTGCGTGTTTCCACTCGGGCAGGAGCAGAGAGTCATTCCACAAGGGTTGGCTGATTCAGCTAAATCTGTCTGTGCCTCTCACCCTCATTCCACATCATTCCTGTATTGTTTGGCTCCCAGGAATCCGGTAACTTCATCTCTGGGATCTACTGAAATGTGGGAAATCTAGAGTGAAGCCCTCTCCCAGGGGATTCTCATCCAGGCCATGTGGAAAGTCTGAAGGTAAAAGCTGAGCAAAGATGGAGAGGGAGAGACAGAAAGAGGAAGGCTTTACTCTGCTCCGAGCCCCAGGGCTACAAAAGCCAGAGCTGTTCTAATATTGAGAGAAAAATGCCTGGGCTGCTGGGTTTGGTTTTTGCTCGGGTTATGTGTCACTGAGTGAGGAAGAGAGAGTAGCTGGTCATCTCCCTTGAAGGAAGCACAGTGTCTCTCCTGAACTAATCGAGCTCATCAATATGATGCCCTGTCTCTTCCAGTCCATCACACAGAAGGAAGAGCTGCTCTGATTTGTTTTAGAAGCGAGGTACCCAACACAATACTGTCTCTATTCTCCTTTGCTTCCTCAGATGACATCCCTTGTTCTCTTAAACTTGAGCTTTTATAGGTTTTGGGCCAAGCTCCCCAGGAAGAATTTGAGCCACTTGAAATAAATGACACAATCCGCAATTGTCCCACTGCCCTTTTGCTCTCTGTCCTGTGACTTGGTTAATACATTCCAGCCGAAGACAACTGAGAGCAGTGGATAGGTTTTTTTTTTTTGTTTGTTTTTTTGGCCGCACTGAAACCTAATCCCATTTCACAGTGCCCAGCGCAGCTGCGCCAAAATAATCACTTGATGGGAGTTGAAAGTGATTACCACTGTTCACTTCCATTCCAATGAGTGCAGAGAATGTCCAACAACAACTGCTCGCCTGTGATGCCAGGCCAAGTGAGGAGCAGATGAGGGGTTAGTACTACAGAAAAAAAAGGCTGATGGCTTATGGATGTGTAAAGTCGTATAAAAGATGCAAGCCGATTCTATGGATAAGTATTTAGAACAGTGGTCCATCCTTACACACACAGCTCCGTATATTTAACAATCCCTTCTGAAGACATACAGTTTGTGAATGGTAGAGAATTGCCACATTGGGTTTTGGGTAAGATAAGTAATAATCATCTGGTAGGATTCCAAATTGTATTAATTTAGCATTTATCATAAATGAATGTTTTTGGTTTAAAACAGTTTTCCCCTACACGCCCAAACTATACATTGGCAATGCTACTAACAGTAATGACATCTGTGCAGACAAAGCCAAACATTTTTGCATCCGATAAATTAGATCCAAACAAATCATTTCAGAAATAAAAGCTGCTTATTAGTTTTGTTCTCAATGCCAATGTATATAATTTTTTTTTTTTTCTATTTGTTCAGTACAGTTTCCACTGACCTGAAGGGCAAAAATATGCCCATGCTATACCTTTCATGCTGGCAAAACTTTGACTTTAAATTTCATGCCACACGCATAGCATCTCACTCAAGGACATGCTCAGTGGCGTCAACACTCGCTGTCACAGGGGCTTGAACCCGGGCCTCCAGCTGAAGTGGACGGTCCACCACACATGACATCACCCCACCGCTGAAGCTTCTCCTGACAGCAGCAACGCAATGAGGGCATTTCTCACCTGATGGTCAGACATGACATAGAGAGTTCCTGTCCAGGGAGAAGGCCATGTCTCGGAGAATGGCGCTGTTATCTTCATCACAGTCACTGTCTCGTGACAGCACTCCTCCCTCCAGAGGCCGCCCACCCTGATCTAGAGACATAGACAAACAGAGGCAGATACAGTGAATGCCGGGTTGGTTACTGTGTTAAGAGGAAATATTCTTTAAATGTCAGCTTAATAAGATATGATGACAAAAACCGTTGTTGTCATTTGGAACAGTATCAATTTATTTACTGCTAACTTCTGTGAAATTCTGTATGTTTTTCCCACTTCAAATAGCAAAAATGTAAGGAAGGTATAAGGAAATAATTATATATAATTAATTTTCTTCATTTTGAGAAATTGCAGAAATTCATAACATCCCGAAGTATGACTTCAGGACAATGGAAACAAAACCATGAGAAGTCTATTCATCATGAATAGACCACTTCAGAATTTCCAATAGCAATAAAAATCTCAAAGTCATTTACATTTTGTTCTTGTGGTGACAACAGACTTATTCGATAATGACTCCTCATCGGTTAGAACAAATCTTCCAGTGTGGCACCACTAGCTCATTAACAGAGAAGTCATTACAGGATGTGTTAATGACACACAAAACAGCCTCCTTTATTTGTGTGTATGAAACAGAAATATGTAGAATTAAATCATGTTTTTCTTTTTGCTATGTTAGCCAAAGTAGCATCAATGCCAGCTTTTCAACCAAGAGTTTGCCATTGTCGCTTTCACAAGACAAAGAGGTTAGTATTTGCGTTCCATGTTGGATTGAAGACTGACAGCAGTGTATTATGAGAGGATGGCTGTGGACTAGCTTATTAGCATGCTAACTTCAGTAGATGAAGCAATGAGAAGCGTCAGTATCAATACCTCATGTCCAGTGTACAGAGATCTGTTGTGTCTAGCCTAGCTTAGTACATAATCTTGGTAGGGAGAACTGCTAGCTCCTACTAAAAAGGAAGTTAGTTACAGTTTGGTGTTTACCAACTGTTTCCTGTGGTTTCCTGCTACTGTATGTGTTCATTTATTATTTTGCTCCATTAGTATGTTGGGGATGAAGGTCAAGGTTCAGGTGACTGAAAACATACAGTAAACGGAGTGTGCATGTTTGGTAATGGAGATAAGGTGTGTGATGTTTTAACTTTTTCATTTTACTAAATGTTTTGCATCCAGCAACATTCTGACTTGAGGTGTGCAGCAACTCTGAAAGTATCTTCATTAGTGCCACCAAGAAACAGTAAATTAATTGTAGAAGTGAGCCGAGGAAAGGAGAGAGAGGAAAGAAAGATTTGTCTGCTGCTACTAATTCAGTATTCTTGGGTTGCCCAGCAACTCTGACCCAACCACCCCTGGGGTTATAGTCACACGCAGTTGGAGTTTTGGAAACATGTTCAGTGAGCTCACTAATTTGACTTTGGGACGACACTTTCAGGCGTAATCTTTGGGGCTCATTAAATGCAAGCATGGGAGAACAGATGCCCACTGGCATGGGTTTTCAATTTCTTTTCCCACCCCAAGCCTACAACAAGATGCTGTTTGCAGTGAAGCAAACAAATAGGCAGGTCTGTCTTTGTAGTAAGTGGTTTACTGGTGTTAAACTGTCCAAAAAGCAGCCTTGTGAAGCGGGAAATCCTTGTAAAGATGTAAAGTGGTGACTAGTTGGAAAACCCTTTGTTATTGCCACCACAATATAAACATTCTGTTTGTAGTTCTCCCTTTATAATGAAAGTGTATTAACTTTGACTAACCACAGAGAAACCTCCTTTATTTGTCTGGTGCATACTGCATAACCATCACCCAAAAGTGTTATGCAACACAAAAACTACATTTCTCCTCTCAGTTTTATTTTTAAAATACCTTTATTTGCACTCATAAGTCCCATTTTTCATTATTGGTGCAGGAATTATGTGAATTGCATCATATAGTAATGATAACTTGACACTTGAAATCCAAGTCAGAAGTGTGAAATGAGCAAGCAAAGTCTGAATAAAGCATGATAGCTGGAGAAAAAAATCCTCATTAGCTATGCAAACCCAGGTTGAAGCCCTATTTAAATTCCAGGGAGATTGGATCATTAACCATGTGATGCAATTACAGTAAAGCTGAATTAATTTCTCAATCATAATAATTAAAATAAATGCAAGATAATCAGGAATTGGAGCAGAGAATCGTGGAAGTGTTGCGAAACATCTGCAGTGCGATTATATTAGTCGTCCCTGCATGTGCATCCTAAGCGCGTGGACTTAGGCGACCTCGACACCAAATCAAATTTGACTGCAGAAGATTTTGAATGAGTGCCAGGTTTAGCTTCCACACACATGGTGGCAGAGTCTCAGCAGTCTCTCAATGGGGACAGTCAATCAATACAAACTGATCACATGATTGGATCCCGTGGGCACCAAAACTTCATCAATCAATCACGCCTCCATCTTCCAGGCAGCTGTGCCTCTGCAACCGTCAGCTCTGCCAGCCAAGAATGAAGAGGGGAGGCAGAAAATCTGTGCAAACGGGCTTGTTTGTGTGTGTGAATACTGAGGGGTTAAGAGGAGGGTGGGGCGTTATCTTCCACACACAAAAACACCAGTACCAAGTAATGAGCACAATAGTGACATGAGATGTGTGTCTGTTGATTCCAGATCATAAAAAGTCACAGTTTGTCTCTCACTGGTCAGATTTTCATTACCTCAACACCATGCACAATCAAATCCTTTAAATAGTTATTTCATAGACCGATTTATCTCAGAGCTAAGCTTCTTTCTCTCTTGCTCATTGTCTGTTTTCTTTCTCTTGCCCCATCTCCTCTTATGCTCCTACTCCTCCTCCTCCTCCTCCTTCTACTTACATCCTATTGCTCCTCCTGTAACACAGTCCCACGCAGTAATGGAGCCAGTTTACATGATTTTTTTCCCCACACTCCTCTTTTCATAAATAGCACAGATAGAGACCAGAGCATTTCTGTGGAGAAACCACATATAAAAATCCCCAGAACGATCATCCACAGAGGGATACTGAGCTGTGTATGATGAGGCTGACCTAAGGCCAGGGGAGCAGGGATGAACCCCGGCAAACACTGACCCATCAAGACCCATCCGTGGTGTTTGATTTCAGCCGGATTTAAGTGGTTTACCATGGTGCCAGGGCTGACCAGGCAGAATCCCCCCCGAGAGTACAACAGGTCCTCAATCTCTCCTTAAGCCCCACAGCTCCATAATGAGAGTAAGGCTGGTTTAATTGGTTTTATAATGAGCCTGCTTGTAGGAAATTACACACAAAGTTGCATATACACACACACACACACACACTTACATACATGCATACTCACCTAGGCACAAAGGCACACAAACAAAGACGCATATACACTCAGCTGTCATACCTAGCTAAAGCTAATGCAGTCTTATACAAGAGTCCTGCAATAAATCCTCCTTTCACACAGGTTATAATGCACGGCTTTTGTTGAAACTGTGTTGAGGAGGTGTTGATTCAACTGTGTGATCGTGTTGGAGGCTGCAATTTGTGGTGCTGAACACTACTGTACAGGTGTTCCTATTATTTTGTCCACCCCATTCAAATCAATTATTGGCAGGCTAAACAAGAGACACAGCACTCTGTATAATCTTCATGAAGGGAGGATTTTTTGCAGGACTATTGTATTAGACTGCATTAGTCTTAGCTAGGTGTTCCTAATAAACTGACAAATGAGTACAGACTTGCATATGCACTTACATGCTGAGCACTTAGTCTTTTGTTGGTTGTTAAATTTGTGCTTGTGTGCTTGATCACTTGTTTGATCAGTACGCTCATTGATTGTGGCAGATCAGAAACACACACTGGATGCAACAGTCCATATTATGTGCATTTACGCTTGTCATTTTAAATCTCTGAGTAGAAGTCATGCAAGATTGAATACATCCTTTTTTAAACACTGACACCTGTATGTGTTTCTATTGTCCAGATCATATGTATGATAGCATCATCTTGGGACAACAGCTAATTTCAGTCTTTCAGTGTCACTTCAGCTGCTGTTGTCACAGGACACGAAGTCTTTGAGTTGATATTTCCACAGAGCGCTTCTGCAGTTGCACTTCAATATCTAGCTAGAATGTGGCAATCAGATTTCAGTTCACCTCAAATACTTCATGGATACATTTGCACTTAGCCACTGCATATTGAAAAAGCTGTCTGATCCTTCACAAGATGCATGAACTGACTAAGTGTAAATGTGGTCTTATTTAAGTAGTTAGGACATCACTTTGTCAGTATCACTGATTACATATTTTCCAAAAACTTCAGTAAACCTCCTTCTAAAATTCAAACAGACTCCGCCTGTGTGGTCCATGTCATGTAACAGAAGAACTGAACTGATTTGCCATTTATACCACATGTTCATATGACCTCAGTCAGCTTCTCATTTCATTCTCTCTTCCCAGCGTATCACAGCTGACGAGGATATATATTTAACCCATGAATAATATTTAAGCCAATAACAGCAATATCCTCCCTGCTGCTGAAATTCCCTCACAGAACCTGCGATGGATATAAACAACCCAGCTTAGTATGGCTTCCACAAACAGATATGCAACCTGAGCCCATGAGCTCTTAACGAAAACAGCCTCCCTTTCTCGTGGCTGGGTTTGCATCTTAAATGCTCAACTGCACTCTCATCCTGTGAGAGCCAAAGAAAACAAAAAAACCCAGACTTCTAAGATGTCACTTGGCTTGAGCCGGGCTGGCTCTGCTGTAAAGCTGCCAGACCTTGCATGAGCAATACACTCACCCAAATGTCTCTCCCGTGAGTATTTACATATGGGATTGATTCTGCGATTCATTTCAGGCAATGATTTTATTCATGCTGAGAGGAAGTATACATGTAAATGTCCCCAAACCTCTGTTTTTCCGCCACAGATTGAGAAACCTTGTAAGCAGATGATTACTATGTTTATGTGGTAATGGCCAACCCAATCTTTAAAAAGTGTGTCCATATGTGGCCAGCCAGTCTGTGCCCTCCAAATTCACCCAGCTAACCTAAACATATGGATGGTGACCCAGGAGGCATGGAGCACTCTGTTCAACTAATCATTCCCAATCTGCCGCTCTGACAAGGTTTCGTCTGTCCCTGAAGACAAGTCTGTCAGACTCGTATCAGATTCAAGGAGGTCAGTTCATTTTCTACACAACAAACTTGTCCTCTTCAATCATTACATGACATTTTGCAGGAAATCAGCATGTCCTCCTGCATGCAAACATCTGATTTACAGCAAAGTATTGATTTTCATATAAAACCACCAAAAGTAAAGAAGTTACAATTTGGCAGGAAACCACACATAAATCTTTCATTACACAGGAAAAGGGCACAGAATGAAAAAACACGCAAGGCTAGATCTAAAGTAGATGTACACAGGCTGTATGCTAGACAGTTTTTGGCTCAGAATTCACAGTGGATGCTCCCAGGCTTTGACTCAATATTGTGACAAGGGGCACGCAGCGACATAAGGGCCAGACAACTGGCCACCTTTAAGGTTGAGTGGCTGTGCATATGGTCTGAACGTGGACGACAGCCGAGGAGTGCGGGCATTGATTAGCCCATATATCCATCACGGCTCTGTGAATGCTAATGAGATAAAGCTCAGGACAGAGAGCTGAGCTGCAGCGGCTAATGAAAACGAAGAGCATTCGGGGGACAAGGGTCACTGAGGTGGAGATGTGTATTACAGGACACGACTAATCATTCGGCCATCACATTAACTACAGTCACAAAGAGAGGGGGATTGATCGCAGCCACTAGATATTCTGTATGTTGGCAAGTGCCCATACCTAAACACGATACCAACTGGGTTGGAAGAGAGGTCATGGCATCTGAGAGCATGTGCATGTCCGTGCATGTGTGTTTTTGAGGGCTATTGTTAAAAGCCGTCTAGCTGCAGCAGCCAAAATTTTCAGTTCACTCTAACCTTCAGCTGCATGGCCAGCTTCCAAGTCCTCATACCACAATTTCTACAACTTGACCACAGTCTCCTCCAAGTCTCTGCGCGTTCACTTCTTTTCTCTCTCCTTGAGGACACAGTTTCCTGTTCTCTGTTTCCTGTCCTCCTCCATACGGCCCCCGTCCCTCCAATCATTCCCATTGTTTGTCAGGTTCCCATGGCCCACCAACAAAAGCAGTGGGAGGGGGACAGTGGAACAATTCATGGCACCCGTATGGTCTTCATTTTCCTGACCGCAATGCAGTCACAGTCCTCTTGTGTGTTTCCATTTGTGTGACCGAGCGGGAGAGAGAAAAGAAAAAGAGGACAAAGATTGTCGGAGGAAGAGATGGAGCTGTGAAATAAAACTGAAGTCAGGAAAAGCAAAAAGTGTGACACCTATACCTGTTATCACAAAATTTCCTCTTAATACCATTTACTATTTCAGCTGTACTGAGACATCTAATAGTGATCCGCTCTGTAGACTTTTACCCGGAGGTCTAGCTCCCTTCATGCAGTTATGAAAATCCTTTCAATTTAGTCTCAAACACACCTATTCTGCCAGTGCCCCTCCCTTCCCCTGAACCTCCATTCTAATGATTTCAATCATCAAATCTCCCCCTTCCTGGCCCCCCTTGGAAACCGTGACTTTGAAAAGTCCAAGTCATTTAGCCATGCACTGGAGAATTTCCTCACCCGGTCAACTCTCAATAAGCCATAATGAATCCACTATTTGCACATGAGAGTATTTGACTAAGACTTTATTTGCCGTGAGCTTTAACATTTTCAACCATTTCTAGGGGAATACAGCTGCTGTGTAACTGCAGCCACTGAGGAAATGTGATGGTCCGTTTTTATTTTGTTCAACACAGCACGCCCTTTCGTATTACAGTATGTGCATCCACCAAATTATATTTACCAGCACTGAGGTTGTTCTCTTACAATGATCAAACAGTAAAGGCGTCAGCGGCTTGATTGAGAGCAGTGTTGAGGCAGCTCAAATTTGTGATGCCTCAGTTGAACGGCAAACCACTACTCCACCTTTCCAGCCTGTCGTAGCATTGTCTCTCTTAGGTGAAGTCATCTGGCACACATTAAAGGATTAATCATATATTAAAATATCCTTGCAATTGCTCTGTGGCAGCTATGACATCGTTGTTTTCCCTCTGAATTGGGGTACATACAAAACATGAAATATAACCAGAAACTAGGGTTGCACAATCTTCTTAATACGCTCACTGTGTCAGGGAAGCATCTGGTTTCACTCTGTATGCCATTGTGGTCCTTTTGAGCATTACTGTGCTCTACAGAAACATTTCCTCAGAAAATCAATTCCGCTCAACACCTGTTATGTGTTTGAGGCTGCCACAAGGTAAGCAAAGGTATAATGTCATTCTACAGTGCATTTGCTGCATACTTCTTGCAAGGCTACAGTAGCACAGAGGCAAAAATCTGCTGTCCTTCATACAGAAACAGAAACAGAATATAAACCCCGGGGAAAGGATTTGATGTCCTGTAGTTTTTGGAGTTGACTTATTAATGTTTTTGATCATAAGATACACAAGTCTAAGTCATGTGCAAAAGTAATTCTGTTTTTATTGTTAAATATTATTGTCCAGGATGATGTTAGTAGAGCTTCACAGCAGCTCTGGCACAGAATTAGTCCAAGTCCAAGTCCCATACACCGTCCAATCCTATATGACCAGCCTACCTCTATTACTAAGGGGACTCTGTAATCTGCTGCTTTTCAGTCAACAACATCAAGCAAAACCATTTTCACTGCATACCTCCTGATTGCTGTTATTGTCACTCTCTATCACGGTGAATGAGAGGATTTAAACATGGTAATTGCATGGCAGTGGTCTCTCATTCAGTAATTACACAAGGTGAACCTTCCCATGGTTGCTCTAATGCACAAAGTGGATAAAAGATTGTAAACACATCAGGAGTATAATACAATACAGCCTGATCGCGTACGTCTGTCTAATGCTGTAGTGGTGCTAACAACAGGCCACACTGTTGGCTGAGCTATAAATCAAAAGCTATGCCAAAGGTTTTTATGACAGGTTTGTGTTAACCAACATCTTTGTAGATTTGAACAGTTCATTTCAGGCTCTGCAGTTCAGCAGTAACATCAGTCTCTTTCTATTTCCAGTTTCTCTCAGTTCAGTACAAAACTAGGTGCAGATAAGCACTGTTTACAAGGATAATAGCTCAGCAACTGCCTCTCTGCTACAGAGTTATTGCATTTTGATTGTTTCTCTGTTGTGTTTCTTTTAGTGCGCTTCTAACAGGACAATAACAAGGTGTATGTGATAGCTGAGAGAGACACTGAGAAAACCAACTGATTTGATCAGTGGCGATGAGTCAGTCCATTCAGTCCATCTTGAGTCATGTCTGAGACTGGTTTCTATCTACCTCCTTTGTCTAAGCATTTTGTGAGTTTATGTATATTTAGTTTATGAGTTTATGTATGTTTCTTTTAATTTGTCTTGATGTTCATTTAAATACATGTCATGTTGGTGAAGAATAGATCAAAAGCAAAAAAAAGTAGAAAAAGAAAAAGCTGTATGTTGTGTGTCTCAGACTGCTGGTTTTTTGAGCTCAGGGAATGTCTTTGTCCAGAGCATCACATGAGCAGAGCCACAGGCTTCAACCAAACTCAAAAGCACATTATTGTTGCAGTAAATGGTTAAAACCTTGACATGACTACACTGACTGAAATGCTAATCTTGCCCTCACTGGGTCCCACTAGCATTTTGCTAACAAATGGAAACTGTGCCATCAGTGCCACTGAAAGTTGTATCTACCTGCACCTCCTGCCTTGAGACCAGAATAGATTTGAATAAGGATCGGTGAGAGATAATGACTTTCACCTGGATTCACCTCATTAGCGTACAATATGCAAAGCATAAAAGCCACTTTTGTGTTCAGAGTTACCCACAGGGTCATATTACTCAACTGAAATCAACCACTCAAGGCAACAAAACTGTGGCAGACGATGATAGAAATGTCCTGTTATATCTGGAACAGGAGTAGCCTAATCGAAAGACGCTGATGGACACGTCCATATGCTGCATGGAGCCTGGACGGTGAGACTGTTGGTTATCCCTGTGACCTTTCACCCCGGTTACACCCTTCCTGTGGCAGGCTTGACCTTTGCAATGGCCCTGCGGGTAGAGTGATCTGCTGATGGCATTTATTGTCATGCCCCATTTCCACTCAGCCTGTCCATTTGGGGGTGATGGAATAGGATTGGTTGGAGGGGTGACCCCGTGCTCCTCGGAGGCTCCTGGGAGTCTGAATCATGGCTGCATGTTCTGTCAGTGTAATGACAAACTCTGGCCTTTAGACACTCTTAACACAGTAATGATGGATTTTTTTCACTCTGCTCACCAAAACTTACTTCTCTTTTCCTGAACACATGTAAAACATTATTTTCCCTGAGTGTTTTTCTTGGTCTAGCTTTCTTTTCTTTCTTTCTGAATCCATCCCTCTTTCTTTTTCTCACTTAATATCTCTGTCTTTCTACCTCTGTATCTGTTGTTTCTCCCTTTCTTCCCTTGGCCATTCTTCTGTCTTTGTCTCGCACAGTTTCAGTGTCTCTCTTTCTCTCTCTCTCTCTTTCTGTCAGGCTATCTTGTGTTTTTTTTTTCCCCGATGGCTCATCCAATGAAAGAGCTGCAGTGATGCTATCTCTGCTCCCAGTCTGGACCCATGTGTGTGTGTGTTAATGTGTGTGTGTGTGTTTATCTGTGTGTGTGAGTGTGGTGTGTGTCAGACAGATTGCTCCTCATAAGACTCACGCCCCCGGGCTAATGTCACAACAGTCCTCTCACACATTTCCTCAGTCAGCTGCATGCTGTACTACTGTGCAGTAAGCTTAGCCTGCAGTGTTACCGAGTCAATCCAGTTCGATCAAAGAACGACCCTTATAGGAACTTGATTATAATGTATCATTACAGTATGCTTTTGAAATGAAACGTGATGGACAATGAGCCAAATCAACTTCATGAACCTCTCGGAGAGAGGTCATCTTATGTCTGTAGGCCTGGTGTAAAACAGATGCCTGTTTTCTTTTCTGTGTATCAGTTTAATAACACATACTGTATTTTGGTTTTTCTTCAAAAACCTATTTCGATATGGCATAGTTAAGCATGCCAAACACAAATAATGGGTCAGTAGGCTTCAAACAAAGTGCCTGTCAGTGTTTGTCAGTGTCAAGTGGCAGAAAAAAAAACTTCCATCTCTTAGCCAGGTTAAGTTAGACTTAAACTGAATTTACACTTGGGACAAAAGGAGGCCTGATACAGACTTTGAAACAAAGGATACTAAAGTCAGATTTTAATGAACATGGCTGATGGTATTCTATATTCTTCTTATTGTCAACAAATCCAGTGAGATGACCAAAACCAACAATGTGTTAGTCAGTCTCTTAATGCCCTAAGCTCATATGTTCCTATTGAAGACAGAAATCTTAAAAAATGGATCACACAAATATAAGATCATCATCATTATCATAGGATCATCAAGTAACTTCCTAAAACAGCTGGGCACTGTAGCTTTAATGAATATTACTCAGTTTTCAGCAGCAGATTTGGTGTGGAAGTGGGAACATAAGGCAGCTGAACAGTGCAGGTGGGATTGACTCAAAATAAACTGCAGTGCCCATGTTGATCGTAACAATGGACATCTATAGCACAGAGGAATAAGCTATAACAGGCAATGGTTACACAGGCAGTATTAATAGTATAAATGCATCCTTGATTTTAGTCTTTTCACTGGATTTGTTAACAATACAAAAATGTAGAACGTCTCCAGACCTATCCCTGAAATAAAAGGAAAAAAAAAACAGGAAAAAGAATCTCAGAAAACATAAGGTAATTTTAAAAGAATAGGAAAACTAATGTTAGGAAACAAGGAAAACACAATTTGGGCAAGTAAATACTCTGAAATCATCCTATTTTCTTCTGATACAGTGATACAAGTCTAGTGATGTTTATCAACATGTCAAGTACACAGATTTAATGTTCAGTATCAGTGAAGTGGCCCTTGAAAGTGCTTTGTAACGCTAAAAGCTATTCAAACCAAAATCCACCAGGACACTGTTAAACAAGAGGCACTAGAGCTGCATAATGTCCTGTTTCTTTCAACTGATACAAAGGAATTGAAGGAACATGCAAATGCTTTAGTTCAAGTAGTCACGGATGGAGATTTACATCGATTTGTTCTCGTCTTACAGCACCATGCTGCATGATTACTGCACTTTTGTTCAGCTGCATAATGTCCTGCCATAATCACTGTGATATATTATATGTAACTAGTTACACTAATTATAACATTAATTGAGCTGATTATTGAGTTCACTAGTGTTAATGGATTAAAGATCATTATTACATCAATGTGCCATGGTAGTGAGACACAAAAACAGCTATGGATGATGTATTTCAGTGGTGTATTTCTCATGGACAACCGCTGAATTACTTTATATTACATGGAGTGTGTTGGCAGAAGCCTTTAAAGTGATTTAGGACATTAAAGGGGCATTCAACTCATTTTGCACTTGAAGTTCAGTCTAGATGTCCTAAGAAGCACTACGTAGCCCGCCACAGTTGCATAATGTTTGCTGTGGCTCTGAAGCAGATTTGTTAATTTGGAGAAAATAACACTGATCATCTCATAGTGACATCATCAGGATTATCTTGGCTTGAGCTTTTGGTCTTGAAATTTTTTAAAGGAAAATGTAAGTTACAAACTGTGGACTTGGAGTTTAAAAGATGCTGACATTACCAGACAGGCCATTTCTGACAAAAAGCTGTTTTAAGTTGCATTATGGGAAATGTAGGTTTTTGTATTTTTGGAGCATGACTCCACACACAAGGAACTAACACTTTGGATGTCTCAATCTCTGCTGCATTGATTTAGACTATTCTTTTTGTAGTCTGTCTCTCACAAGTCCCTAGACTTTATGGAGGTGTAATACTAAATCACTGAGGTGCTCCTTTAATGTTGAATACCATTACATTTCAAATTATCATGTGCTTTCAGTCCCTCAGAATTAAGGAGCAACATCTTATTTTTAGCCTTACCATGTTGTATAGTCTGGTAATCAAACTGAGTTGTCGTTTTACCTTATTTAATTCATTCAGCCTGACATTGTGTTAATTGGTTATTTTTGTTTGTTTTGCTTCAGTCAGTCAGTTATCTGTCCACAGACATCATTTTCAACATTGAAATCTGTGGTAACAGTTGCTAGGAGCAGTTAACTTATTATTTTTCACATTTATTATGAAAATATGTCAGTTTAAGAGTTAAGAATAAAAACAACTTGTGCCTTGCCACATGCGTTGCCATTTTTTTGCAATATATTGAGTGTCGCTTGCTAGCTCTGTAGGAAGATGATGTTCCCATTCTGATTCCCACCTCCTAAGCTCTGATTAGCTTATTGTTTTGCCACGCAGCAGAAATAGCTGTCAATGGGCACAGCATCAGACCTCTTTGAATCACTGCACAAATCTGAGATGTGGGCAGCGATTCAGAGGTCTGGGACCAGGCTACGTTTTGCATTGGCATTCAAAACCAAAAATCAGGGAGACAACCATCAGCGGAGGCAGATATGCCAAGGGGGGTCACCAACAGCAGCCTCCAGAAATTTTGAGTAGGTTAGTGATGTGAATTGTAATCAAGAGTCCAGTTGCATCTCTTGAGAATTACCAATAACCAGGCAATCTCTGTCTGATTTCAGTTTCAAAAAACAGAACAAAACCTCTCATGCTTGCCAGTAACTGTCAGTGTACTATTCTCACCTTCTTCAATTGTCCACTTCTGGTGCCCAGGAACACCACACTGTGTCCGTTGTAGACGTAGGAGGTGACAGAGGTCAGCCTGTCCCTGCTCTCAGTGAACACTGTCCGACCCGACACCAGCTGAGAACCCCCCAGGGGCTGGTTTATATCCAGGCCGCAGAAGTGATCATCGATGGGAACGGGCTGCATAGAGAGAGGGAGGGGTCAGATTGAGTGCAGGGGTGAAGATGGAGAATGCATTAAGTGTATGAAGGGAGAGGAGTGTGTTTTTGAGAAAATGTGAGGGAAAAAAGCAAAGAGGGATTGGAAAGGTGAGAGAGTGGAAGGAAGGAGGAGTGAGGATGACAGATACAGGGAGGGGAGATGGAGGTAACGAGAGAGATAGTTAAGAACGTAAGTGGGAGCTAGAAAAATGACTGAGATCACTGTAGACACATGCGATTATAAGAAGAGAACTCAAACTGACTTCTGGTATGCCTAACGTGCATTAAGTGCACAATTTTCAGGATTAAAAATGGTTACTTCAAAAGGGTCTGGGCTGCCGCATTTATCAACAAGCCTCGGAGCGGGCGAATTTGCGGAGCAGACTAATTGCTGATGGCAAACACGAGAAAACGCTGTGTGTTTTGCGCCTGTTTCTGTGATTTTTTAGATCGCTTGATCTGACATCACACAAACACACAGCACAAGAGATGTCAGGTTTTGATTAAGCATCAAAGAGAGCTGCATGCTAAGCCGTCCTGTTATATCTACTAAAATGCAGCTCAAACCTTTGCTAATTACCTGTCACTCAGTATATAAATCTACCTTTGTAGGGCAGCTAATTTCATATTTCACATCCCCTTCTTCTTATGCACATATTAGGCCTTACTGTGCTTTTTCTCTCATCAAGCGATGTTCCTGAGCTTTACTGAATGTGATCAGTGAAGTGAACTCAGCGTAAACAAACTTAATATCTCACCACACCCTACTCTTTCTTGTCTTGCGCCTGACCTCCAGGCTTGTAAAAGAAAATGCAAATTAGCCATTTCTGTCTGAAAGTGTAGTCTTTGAACTCCTTTCACGTGAATCTAAATATTGTACACATGAATTTTTGTGACCAAAGAAACACAGTAATGACATCTTAACAAATCTGAACCACAGCCTTTCATTTACAGTGCCATTTTAGATATAAAGCTCTTTGGTTAACTGCTCAGTGAGAGTTAATTATTGAAGCATTATGTATCTCTATCGGCCCTCAGTTGCTTTTATGAATAACATTACATCTTATTTGTTTGATGGCACGGTGAAATGAAAGTACATGTTGAGAACCACTAGAGCGCTGGATGTGATGAATATCATTGTTTTCATAGTTCGTTTTCAACTTGTTTCCATCAAAGCCACTCATTATTCAGAATTATAGCTTTTACAAAGGCACAGACTTGGACATTTACAAGAAAGTGCTTTTTTTCTCAAGATCAAGAACAGGTCTCAGGGGGTTCAAATACTGCTGACAGCGACTGGAGCGAAAAGAGGGAGACGGAGGGAGAGAGAGGGGAGGAGGAGAAGGCGGGAGTCAGTGCCCAAACCCCTGAATGAAATCAAAGCTCCATACAAAACTCCTCTGATTAGCATTGAGGATTAATCTCCTCCAGCTCTTCTGCTCTCGAGGGATCCTGAAAACCTGAATGGTGTCTTCAGCACAGAGTTGGCTGCCTGCCTATCAGCTTTTTAGGGTGCAGTCACAGTTGTGGATACTCAAAGAGCCAACTTTTAGTAAATCTGTATCAGAGCTGCTCACCACCATGTGGGTTTTATAGTTGATCTAAATGTGTGTTTACAAATACCTACAGCTTTGGGGGGCAAAATCATGGGGTCGACAAGATGATGTGAGCATCGTCCTTTGTCTGCCTTTCTCTCCCTACGGTCTACCTACCGCTTTGGTGCACTGTACGTCCTTTCCCAGCAGCCAGTGCAGCTCCAGGTTCCCCTCTCCTTGGTAGCAGGACTGCAGCCGCTCCTTGATGCGTGTGTTGATCTCTTGGATGGTGAAGACGCAGAGAGCGGAGTGATCCGGAGGGTCGTGGTACTGCTTCTGTCCCTTGGAGAACACAGCAAAGAGCACGTCCTCCTGAGAGCTGATGTTGAGCGACCTTGCCAGAACCCTGCCGGCCTTGGCCAGGTAGGCCGCCTGCAGCAGACGGTACTCCTCGCCTCTGTGTACGCACCCCACAGGAAGTGACACATAAGAGTGGAACTTTTTGTCACCTTTGCAGAGGCGGATGATGCGGGAGGTGTAAAACAGGTCGCCAGGGGAGCCGCCGGCGGGCATCCCGTTCTCTGGAGTCTCCGGCTGGACAGTCATGAAATAGACGAAGCTGCCACTAGCAAAGCCATAGATGTAGTAGATGTCAAAGTGTGGGACAAGAGCCAGTGTGTCTGAGGGGATTTTGATGAGAGATGAAACAAAGTCAGTGTGAAGCTCATAGTCCAGCATTGCGGAGGATTCTGGGTCACGTGGCAGCTTGCGGCTAGAGATAGTTGGGAAGTAGTCCTGCTTGCCTCCAACTGCTGTGCCAATGTACAGAGTGGCATCCTGACCCTGCGAGGGCACAACGACTCCATACATTGTCCCCGTCTGGTTGTCACTGGACAGGTAATGTTCTTTCTTATGTGTGGGCTCCACAAGGATGAACAAGTCGTCCAGCCTCATTAGCTTGCAGACACCCTGGTAGAGGCTGCCACAGGCCAGCAGCCTGTTGTGAGAATAGTCGATGAGCAACAGTTTATTAACGTTGTCAGTAGAGGCTAAAGGCTCAGAGCAGGGCTGGACAATCAGTGGAGGATAACATGCTTTGTTGTCATACTCTGGCCCTGTGTCATGGGACACCAGGAGGGTGAGATTGGCAGACAACTTGTAGATTCGGTTGACAGCTCCAACATACAGAGCCCCAGTGGACTGATGCACAGTCAGGTGGTTCAGTGACCACTCCCTCCTCTCTGACTGGAAGATGCTCAGAGTCTGTCCAGCAGATGTCTTTTGATTCACAGAGATTAGAGTCAATAGCCACAGTGCCAGGGGCCATGACATGACCTTAAGAGGACCGTGACCTTTAGTGAGGCCGCAGTAAGTCCATCCTTTATCCAAGCACGTTCCCATTCCTGCGGGGCTCCAAAAACTATAGAGCTTGGACAAAACACCCGGGATTGTGTATCAGCAAGGAGCAGGATTCCGCTGACAGAGATGAGCTGAAGTGCGGTCTTGTCCTTCGTAAGTGGTCTTCACATCATTCTGAAAGAGAAAAGAGAGACATTTGTTTTAAAACTCAAAAGATCCTTGATTTTCTCAAGAGTGAAAAAGTGCTTTCAGGGTATCATTAGACACTTCATCTAAAAACCTTGAAATATATGTGCTTGTTTTCCCCTCTATCTCTGCTTAGTCAGATACATGAGACATCAAAGAAACAAATAATCATTTGTTCAAACTGTCTCCCCATATTTACTAGCCCGAGAGACGGTCCAATATTCCCTCTATCAACAGGGGGGCTCATTATATTCGCCTGTCGGTAAGAGAGAACTAACTGTGGCCTATTACTTGAACAAAGCAGCGACACACTGTAGCTGTGCTTTCCCTCTGTTTGGGTGGCTAATTAAATGATCCAAATGTATTAATTATGCGTCCATATTTTGGGCTCCCTGTTTTCCTTTCTCCCCTCTGCCTTGTTCGTTTAAATGGTTGAATCCAAAAGGAATTAATCACTCTCCACTGCGGCCGACATTCCTAAATTAATCAGGCTTTTTCCAGGGATGGCAGGGAGTCATTAGAGATTCAGATTCAGGCAGCATCAACCCTCACACTTCCCTGTTTAATTTCATTAGCATATTTTATATAGATATTTCCGGGGGACAAACAATGTCTCACACATGATGGACTGGAGAATGGATGAGTTAGACACATGGCAAAGGATCTGTGATGTATTTACAGTTTTTGTTTCCCTTGTCACTACTGTTGTGAGATCTTTGTTTTAGTCTGATGCAAGGTGCTTTTCATATAGATGAGAAAAAATAAGCTCATTTGGAACAAAAAACATGTTTTTATCTCAAAATAAAGCCAGAAGGCAACACAAGCATCATAGATAAAACGGCTTCACATATGCTCTTACTTCATCGAAGTCCATTAATGGAGTAATAAAACTGCCTGCATAGGAGGACAGGCCATAAATTAAGACACCTACATTATCCTAAATCCTGTCTGTGTGCCTCTAGAAGCTTCTCCAATCTGGCTCCCAAAGGTTGTTTCTATCTCCCCCTTTGTCCTATCCATTACCACGCCAGCAGCCCCTTCACACTCATACTTAAAAAAAAAAAAAAATCACTCTACCCGCTTCAGTGAAGTGCCTCCTTTATAGATATCCTGCCAAATGCTAGACGGCTTTAGCTCAAAGGCAACTGTCTTTTTTGGCTGGAGCTAACGTTAACAGGGTGTTTTCTCAGTGAGGCTTCCTGGTATAAGTAAAGGTTAAATGAAGACAGCCATGTCAGATCCTAATGCGGGGGTCATGATGCGGTGGGTGCTCTCCATTGGCTGACTAACAGGACGTCCGGCTGAGTTGAGCTGGGGCCAGGGATGGAGCGGATGGACTGACACTGAGCTGGCTGGGTCGACTCCAGCTCCACTCCAGCATCTCCTGTCCATCTGTCCCCACCACACTCGCAGCAGGGGAGAAGTCACTCGAGTGTCTCGACCTACTCTGCTCAATTTGGCAGGCTCAGTGTGAGCAACTCTACCAGTAATTGGCCACCGAAGAGTAATATCTGTCACACGCTGTATTGCTGCGTTTAAATCTGAAGTTCAATGTTTGCTTTTCTTTATTTATAATACATGACATTTCCACAGACCTATATGAATCAATCTTAGTCACGCTCCGCTTTTCGCTATCTTTAACTACAGATGGGTGACAAATCAAAGGAAAAGCCAAAATAAAGTATCTTAGTATGATGTTGGACCACTGTGGGCTGCCAGAACAGCCTCAGTGCGCCTTGGCATTGATACTGCAAGTCTCTGGAATATCTACAGGAGAGATGGAGCACCCTTCTTCCAAAAAAATATTCCCTCATTAGGTGTTTTGATAATGGCAGTGGAGAGTGGTGTCTAACACGTCCAAAATCTCCCATTAGAAGTTCAGTTGGGTTGAGATCTGGTGGCTAATTCACACCATTTTCATACAAATCAAACCATTCAGTGACCCCTTATGCTCTATGGATGGGGACATCCTGTTTCTCCACTTATGTTTCAGGTTTTTACTTTAATTTGTCACCTATCTGTATCTCTGCTTT
>BRZM01004538.1:0-20243 GCA_033238685.1 Lates japonicus
TCTCCTCCACCTCCTGGAGCGAGAAGATGAAGAGCTGAGGGGAGCTGAAAGCGAGAGAGAGAAGCCACGCTGCGCCGATGGAGAGGTATCTCCTAAATGAGCCCTTCAAGAAGGAAACCATCGGTTTGCAAACCGCATGGTACCGGTCTATGGTCATAGCCACGATCATGTACGCGGAGGCAAACATCCCAACCACCTGCAAGTATTTTACAGACCGGCACAGGAAGTCTGTGCCTCGGAACCTGTGCGTAATTTCAATTGAAAACTGCGGTAGCACTTGGAAAAAAGCCACCACCAGATCTGCCAAGCACAGGTGCAAGAGGAACAGCTGGGTCCTTGTGTTTCTTTTTCGCTTCTTCCACAGTGTGCCTAAGAAGAAAAGGTTGCCACAGGTCGCCAACACAAAAACCAAACCCAAAATTCCTGCTCGGACGAGCGCAAGACGTCCATACACCTCTCCATCCTCATCTGTGGCCAGTTCAGGGCTGCTGCTGCTGCTGGTATCCATCTGAGCGCGAGATCCTGGTGCTTCCTATATGTCTCGCAACTTTAAGGTTTGACCAACATCTCCGCACATTATCAAGGTGTTGGAATATCTCCATATGGGCACAGAAACATCTCGAGATTGTCTTCCTTTGGCGCGCCACATTGCAAAGTGACTGCGGGTGGCTGCGAGGAGGAAAAAATCATCGACTTAAAGGGGGGAGGAGGAGGTGGGGGGGTCCGACCTACTCAGTGGTGACTGTTTATGAGATACACACAAATATAGAAATATATAAAATGACTGGAATTTACGCAAATGATGAAAAACGCACTCAATTCACATAAATTTAATCTAAGAGTTTTTCAGATCCAGTGACTGTTTCAGTGTAGTATATACTGTGTACCAGCAGTGTACAGAGGCTCTGGTCTATTACCTGATTTATTCCTAATTCATTGTTACAAATATCAGTAATTAGTGCAAATGTATCTGTTCATTGCAAATCAAATCAAATCAAATAATTGCAACTGATAATCTCATGCCGTTTTTGCATTTTCTTTGTTTCGCAGATATTAGGATTTGAAGGAGCTGAGTAAGAAACAACAACATTACACCTTAGTACACCTCAATGATATTATTAGAGGAGGGTTTGATGGTAATTGCACCTGGAGTTGCCATAAAAGCTCTGACATTTAGACTGTAGAGGCAGAGACAGAAGTGTACGAGTGAGAAAGAATAGCTGTAAAATCCTGTCTTATTGTAATGGAAGAGTCATGCACTCATTTAGAAAGGGTTCTTTTAGAAATAGCCTGAAAATCAATACGTGGGGTGTTAATGGTCTTTAAATTGGTAGGCAGGAGTGAGCAAACCCAGCTGGATCAGTGAGATGAGTTTATTTGAATCTAGGGATTTCAAAAAATCAACAGAGTCTTCAAGGGGGAATCCAACAATTTAGTAAAGTTGGGAGACTCACAAGAATCACAGAAGACATTATACAACTGTTGACAGGCTGACTAGTGCTTCTCATCATGAGTAAACTGAACCTTGTGTAAAATTGGTGCAGTACTCCTTTAAAAAAAGACAAAAACAGAAACCTTTACCTTTACCTTGGTAGATAAAAACACCTACTAAGCAGTCAGCAAACCTCACAACTGAAACACAGGCAAACCACAGACTGCCAAGGAATACACATAACCTTTATATTTCCAGCTGAAGATATGACTATTAACTTAAGCACTGTTCCACACACTATACACAAATGATTACTTGCTGTCAACGATAGTGGGGACGTAGTATGCAGCACAATCACTACGATGGAGCAGTGACAATAAAAGGACAATAATGTCACCACCAGTTTGCGCCATGAGAAATGGAAGATAATAAATACTTTCTTGGTCATTGCAGAGCGTTCATTTCACATGGTAAGAGGAGGTGTGGGCATGAAGCTTAATAGGAATTCAAATTTCACCTGAAAGAGAGCACTGTTGTGTTGGGGTATGCCAAAGCACTGACAGTAGTATACACTATATAACAACTCTGGCATCATTATTTCTTTTCCTTTGAAAAGCTGATCTTAATGAAACGTTCCTTCTTTCCACCTCACTCTAACCTCTACCCTACTGTACACGTAAGTGATGAGTGTTTCACTCCTCTCCATGTGAACATGATCTTTTTGAAAAGACACCCACATGTATTAACCTTTACCAGGGTAGAAATCTGCCAGGATCTATTAGGGGGTAGACATATTATTATCATCACCAACTAATACATCAGTCTTCTGCCAATGTCACATACTGTACCAAACCAACCCTGTAGGTCTCCAAGCATTGAAATACAATGAAAATCAGGCCCACGCAAGCTAGGTGATGTTGTAACACAACTGTTGCTGACTTTGATTTAGTGTTCCATCTTGACTGCAAGTTATTCAGAGTGTGAACTGCTGAGAATAATTATTTTGGAAAAAAAAAATGCAGTCGCTCATCACTACTGTGTTGCCCCACTGACTTTAAAGCAGAGACTTGCCTCAGATCTCGAAAGCCCAAAGATGTTATTAGGCAGACACATTCTGCTGTTTTCTGTTCAAGACAAATGATCACAGTGACAATTTAATATGTTTTATAGTGCATTAAAATGTCTGGAATCCATTATACTATACAAACAATGCTGTGGTTTCTTAACGTCTGTATTTCAACAGTTTTTGCAGTAAAAATATTTGTTCTTTTCAATGTAAAGGTGTTTTGTCGACATCTTGTGGCAGAAGTAACGCATTACCCAGTAGTGCTGGCTCATACCATGAATGTCTGTAAGAACTGGACATATATATATATATATATATGTGTGTGTGTGTGTGTGTGTGTGTGTGTGTGTGTGTGTGTTTATTTAACTGGGGCAAAGCTGCTGTAACTAACTGCAGTATACATACATGTTACAGGAGCATGCTCATTAACTTGGCTGTTACAAATTACAATTGCTAGGCGGACCAGAATGGACGACCAATCAGCGTTTTTCTGCAAACGTTAGCTGACGTATGTCGTCATTGGTCGCGACGTGTCTCGTTATTGGTCACAACCTTCTGGGAGGAGCTTAGAGAGGCGGAGAAAGGAAGTTAGAAAACAGATTTAAACCAAGCTTTAAGCATTGCTTCTGTTTGCCACTGCCATGAGAAAACCTCGTTACCGGAGAGGTCTGGATGCTCAAACAAACTCTGGAGCTGCTTTTTTGTTGAATACAAGTGAGACTGGACGCTGAACACAACTGCGGCGCGAAGGTAAGGCAATCAGTTAGCGGCTAGCGTTAGCATTAACGTTATCGGAGAGCGTTAGCATTAGCATTACTGTGTAATGATATTTTTAAATTCCACTTTCAGTCATTTATATCGCATAAATAAGAGTGCATTTTTGTTTCTGTAAAGGGGACTAAAGCGTCCCTGACGTGAGTGGTGGAGGGTGGTAACTGTTCAGTAGTCTGTTTGTTTACAACTCCATTTGCATGTCTTTAGGATTACTCTGCAGACATTGTACTGCTTCTTTGTAGTTTTGTGCTCCAGCTTGGTCATTTTAAGTCAGTTTATGGAGGATTATCATGTCGATGTGATCATTTTGTGTCTATTTGTGGTGGTTTTGCATCGTCTTGCGTCTCTAGCTGTTTTACATCTACTTATGATCAGCTTCTCTGTGGTTGTTTTGCATCTTATTGTGTGTTTGTAGTTTCGTGTCTGTTGAAGGTCATTTAACGTTTCTCTGTGGTCAGTTTGTGTTTCAGTGTGACAGTTAAGCATCTCATTGTGATCTTTTTGCGACTTAGTGTTTTTGCCTCTTTGGTTTTTGTGTGTCTTTGTAGCTTTGTGGTAGTAATCTGTCCATAGCCGTCCATTGATCCCCTGTTGTGTATGTTATTGATTAGAAATTTGTTGTGGTGACATGAGACTTTATTGAACTCAGTTTTGTGTTAAATACTGGCTTGAAAACAAGATTTTAACTCTGAGTTCCTCCACAAGTTTTAAGACTCAAGAGTAGGTCACAATGTAGGAGCTGAGATAACTGTTAAAAATAATTTTTAAAATTGCTAAATTCACTAAAATTCCGCGTTGATGAATTTTTGTAATCAATGTCGTCAATTATGTCGACTAATTGTTTTAGTCCTAATTTATTCACCTCAAAACTCAAAGTGTGATTGACAAGGTCCTAGTGTTTAGATTTCAGTGTTGGATTGTTCTACACTGTTCAGGTTTTAGAGATGAACTATTCTTTATTAATGAGGTTCTTTGTTTTTCAGGTGTGGTACTTGTGTTTTTACTGGTTCAGCTGCTGCAGCCTGGACAGAAATACCAGCTCTCACCTGACAAACCAAACAGGTATGTGTCCTAAAGATTTACTCAGTCTGTGTGTGTGGAAAATGCTGATGAGCTGAATTATTAATGTTAGTGTTATTGTTTGAACCGTATTGGAATGAAAGCTATATTGAATATAATAGTAACTGATTATTCGTGGTTCATAAATTGTCAAAATAGAACTAATATAATCATTTTTAAAACACAAATAGTTGTGAGTTAATTTTCTGCCTGTGGACTGAAGTATAATTTAAAGTACCACAAGTTAAAACCCTGCTTTCAAAAATTTACGAGGTGAGAGTTTTTGTTATGCAGCAATATACTTTTTCCCAAACTTTTCCCAAATATTTATTGTTATTGATTCTTAAAGATGCGATGCCTTTTCCTTTCATATGAGACAGTAAACAGCCCATTCTCTGAGACACTCCTCTAACGTTCTGTATGACATTTCCTCAAATGGTTCAGCTGTAATGTTGAATATTTTCTGTGTTGTCATATAAACTGTTGATAAGGAATAGGTAGTGTATTGACTATTTTCCCTTTGTATGTTTCTCTTCTATTTCCAGGTGTCACCACTTCGTCCATGATCGAGAGAGTCTTCACAATGAAGTAATTTCTTGAGACCAGGACAGAGGCCTCCAGGTAATTCATTGTACCGCTTTTACATCAACTGTCCAAATACAGGAGCACCTCGACATTAAACAGTTTATGTTCAGTAATTGATGAGCCCGAATAGTTTGGTTTTGTCACAAAAAGACTCACTCGTTATTAAAGTTTATTTTACATAGTCTACTTAATGTACAGTTCAAAGAAAAATGAAGACTTTAAACATCAGCCTCCTCGCTCGCGGAGCGGGAGTTTTGACGTTACAGTCCAAAGCTGGATACAGCGTGTTGTTGCTGTTTGGTAGAGGCATCATCTACCGGACTTTTGGCTAAGCTTGGCTAATGCTTACCGGGTGTTTCTGTGGAGGGCTTACGAGAGGTGGACACCATACCATTTTTGACGCCTTACTATACTATGACATTTTCTGACCATTTTTCATGCCTTACTATATTATGACATTTTTTTGGTGGTTTTTGACCTCACTATACTTTATGACATTTTTGACCATTTTTGACACCATATTATACTATGACATTTTTTTGACCATTTTGACACCACATACGAGCTATGACATTTTTGGTGGTTTTGACCTCAATTATGCTAAGGACATTTTTTGGTGGTTTTGACCCTCACTATACTATGACATTTTTTGGTGGCTTTTTGGACCCCTCACTATACCATGACATTTTTGGTAGTTTTGACACCATACTATACTATGACATTTTTTGGTGGTTTGACCTCACTATACTATGAGACATTTTTTTGACCATTTTTGACACCATACTATACTATGACATTTTTTGACCATTTTTGACACCATACTATACTATGACATTTTTTGGTGGTTTTTGACCCCTCACTATACTATGACATTTTTTGGTAGTTTTTGACACCATACTATACTATGACATTTTTTGGTGGTTTTTGATCCCTCACTATACTATGACATTTTTTGACCATTTTTGACACCATACTATACTATGACATTTTTTGATGGTTTTTGACCCTCACTATACTATGACATTTTTTGACCATTTTTGACACCATACTATACTATGACATTTTTTGGTGGTTTTGACCTCACTATACTATGACATTTTTTTGACCATTTTGACACCATAACATATCATGACATTTTTTGCGGTTTTTGACCTCACTATACTGACATTTTCGACCATTTTTCATGCCTTACTATACTTCATGATATTTTTTTGACCATTTTTGACACACCATACTATACTTTGCTAGATATTTTTTGACCATTTTGACGCCATACTATACTATGATATTTTTTTGACCATTTCATGCCTTACTATACTATGACATTTTTTGGACCATTTTTGACACCATACTATACTATGATACTTTTTGCGGTTTTTGACCCTCACTATACTAAGGACATTTTTGACCATTTTTGACACCATACTATACTATGACATTTTTTTGACCATTTTGACACCATACTATACTATGACATTTTTGGTGGTTTGACCCCCACCTATACTATGATATTTCTCTCGGACCATTTTAGTTGCATTATATTTACATTTACTTTTTAGTGCTTTTGGACCCTCACTATACTATGACATTTTTGGACCATTTTTGACACCATACTATACTATGACATTTTTTTGGTTTTGACCCCTCACTATACTATGACATTTTTTGACCATTTTTGACATCATACCATACTATGACATTTTTTGGTGGTTTTTGACCCCTCACTATACTATGACATTTTGACCATTTTTGACACCATACTATACTATGACATTTTTGGTGGTTTTTGACCGCTACTATACTATGACATGGATCCATTTTTCATGGCTTACTATACTATGACATTTTTGGTGGTTTTTGACCCCTCACTATACCATGACATTTTGACCATTTTGACACCATACTATACTATGACATTTTAGTATTGGACTTCACTATACTATGACATTTTTTTTGACCATTTTCATGGCTTACTATACTATGACATTTTTTGATGGTTTTTGACCCCTCACTATACTATGACATTTTTTGACCATTTTTGACACCATACTATACTATGACATTTTTTTGGTGGTTTTTTGACCCCTCACTATACTACGACATTTTCGACCATTTTCATGCCTTACTATACTAAGGACATTTTTGACCATTTTTGACACCATACTATACTATGACATTTTTGACCATTTTTGACTTCCATACCATACTATGACATTTTTTGGTGGTTTTTGGACCCCCCACTATACTGATATTTCCTTCTGACCATTTTCATGCCCACTATACTATGACATTTTTTTGACCATTTCTCATGCCTTACTAAACTATGACATTTTTTTTGGACCATTTTGACACCATACTATGTTATGACATTTTTGATTCATTTTTGGAGCACCACATACTATATCATGACATTTTGACCATTTCATGCTCATTATACTATGATATTTTTTGGTGGCGGACCCTCACTATACTGACATTTTCTGACCATTTTTCATGCCTTACTATACTATGACATTTTTTGACCATTTTTGACGCCATACTATACTATGACATTTTTTGACCATTTCTCATGCCTCACTATACTATGACATTTTTTGACCATTTTTGACGCCATACTATACTATGACATTTTTTGACCATTTCATGCCTCACTATACTATGACATTTTTTGACCATTTTTGACACCATACTATACTATGACATTTTTTGGTGGTTTTTGACCCTCACTATACTACATGACATTTTTTGACCATTTTTGACACCATACTATGGCTCATGACATTTTTTTGGTTCATTTCATGCCTTACTTGCGCCTAAGTGACATTTTTTGACCATTTTGACACCCACATACTATACTATGACATTTTTGGTGGTTTTGGACCCCTCACTATACTATGACATTTTTTGACCTATTGATACCATACTATGACATTTTTTGATATTTTTGATTAACTATACTATACTATGACATTTTTTGGTGGTTTTGACCCCTCACTATACTATTAAGTGACATTTTTTGGACTCATTTCTCATGCCTTACTATAATTATGACATTTTTAACCATTTTGACACCATACTATACTCATGACATTTTGGTGGTTTTGACCCCTCACTACATTTGCTATGACATTTTTGACCATTTCATGCCTCTCACTATACTATGACATTTTTTGACCATTTTTGACACCATACTATACTATGACATTTTTTGACCATTTTTGACACCATACTATACTATGACATTTTTTGACCATTTCTCATGCCTTACTATACTATGACATTTTTTGACCATTTTTGACACCATACTATACTATGACATTTTTTGACCATTTTTGACACCATACTATACTATGACATTTTTTGACCATTTTTCACGCCTTACTATACTATGACATTTTTTGACCATTTTTGACACCATACTATACTATGACATTTTTTGGTGGTTTTTGACCCCTCACTATACTATGACATTTTTTGACCATTTTTGACACCATACTATACTATGACATTTTTTGGTGGTTTTTGACCCCTCACTATACTATGACATTTTTTGACCATTTTTGACACCATACTATACTATGACATTTTTTGGTGGTTTTTGGACCCCTCACTATACTATGACATTTTTTGACCATTTTTGGATTAACTATACTATACTATGACATTTTTGGTGGCTTGACCCCTCACTATATTTGCAAGACATATTTTTACCATTTTTCATGCGGCTTTACTATACTACACATTTTTGGTGGTTTTGACCCTCACTATATTTTATGAATATTTTTGACCATTTTGACACCATACTATACTATGACATTTTTGGTGGTTTTGACCCTCACTATACTCCTCGACATTTTCTGACCATTTTTCATGCCTTTACTATATTGCGACATTTTTTTGACCATATTTTTGATTAACCATACTATACTATGACATTTTTGACCATTTTGACGTTTACACTATACTACATGACATTTTTTGGGTGGTTTTTGACCCCTCACTATACTGACATTTTCTGACCATTTTTCATGCCTTACTATACTATGACATTTTTTTACCATTTTTGACACCATACCATACTATGACATTTTTTGACCATTTTTGACTTTTGCTACCATACTTAAGTGACATTTTTTTTAATCCATTTCTCATGCTCCATTTAAACTATGACATTTTTTGACCATTTTTGACACCATACTATACTATGACATTTTTTGACCATTTTTGACACCATACTATACTAACATGACATTTTTTGACCATTTCTCATGCCTTACTATACTATGACATTTTTTGGTGGTTTTTGACCCCTCACTATACTGACATTTTCTGACCATTTTTCATGCCTTACTATACTATGACATTTTTTGACCATTTTACGCCCATACCATGCTCATGACATTTTTAACTACTTTCTCATGCCTTACTATACTATGACATTTTTTGACCATTTTTACTTTTACTATACTTATGACATTTTTTGGACCATTTCTCATACCATTATACTATGACATTTGACCATTTTTACACCATACTATACTATGACATTTTTTGGTGGTTTTGACCCCTCACTATACTATGACATTTTTTGACCATTTTTGACACCATACTATACTATGACATTTTTTGACCATTTCTCATGCCTCACTATACTATGACATTTTTTGACCATTTTTGACACCCATACTATACTATGACATTTTTGGTGGTTTTTAACCCTCACTATACGTAAGTGACATTTTTGACCATTTTGACACCATACTATACTATGACATTTTTGGTGGTTTTGACCCTCACCATACCATATGACATTTTTTGACCATTTTTGACACCATACTATACTATGACATTTTTTGACCATTTTCATGCCTTACTATACTATGACATTTTTTGACCATTTTTGACACCATACTATACTATGACATTTTTTGGTGGTTTTTGACCCCTCACTATACTATAGACATTTTTTGACCATTTCTCATGCCTTACTATACTATGACATTTTTTGACCATTTTTGACACCATACTATACTATGACATTTTTGGTGGTTTTAATCTCACTATACTATGACATTTTTTGACCATTTCTCATGCCTTACTATACTATGACATTTTTTGACCATTTTTGACACCATACTATACTATGACATTTTTTGACCATTTTTGACATCCATACTATACTATGACATTTTTGTTTTTGACCCTTACTATACTATATGACATTTTTTTTGACCATTTTTGACACCATAATTATACTTCATGACATTTTTTGTGGTTTTTGACCCCCTCAATATAATACTATGACATTTTTTGGACCATTTCTTGACACCATTTATACTATGATACTTGGTGGTTTTGACCCTCACTATACCATGACATTTTTGACCATTTCATGCCTTACTATACTATGACATTTTTGGATCCATTTTTGACACCACTATACCATGACATTTTTTGACCATTTTTGACACCATACTATACTATGACATTTTTTGATGGTTTTTGACCCCTCACTATACTATGACATTTTTTGGTGGTTTTTGATCCCTCACTATACTATGACATTTTTTGGTGGTTTTTAATCCTCACTATACTATGACATTTTTGGTGGTTTTGACCTCACTATACTATGACATTTTTTTTGGTGGTTTTTGATCCCTCACTATACTATGACATTTTTTGACCATTTTTGACACCATACTATACTATGACATTTTTTGACCATTTTTGACACCATACTATACTATGACATTTTTTGACCATTTTTGACACCATACTATACTATGACATTTTTTTGGTGGTTTTTGATCCCTCACTATACTATGACATTTTATGACCATTTCTCACGCCTTACTATACTATGACATTTTCTGACCATTTTTCATGGCTTACTATACTATGACATTTTTTGATGCATTTTGACACCATACTATACTATGACATTTTTTGGTGGTTTTTGACCCCTCACTATACTATGACATTTTTTGGTGGTTTTTGATCCTCACTATACTATGACATTTTTTTTGACCATTTTTGACACCATACTATACTATGACATTTTTTGACCATTTTTCATGGCTCACTATACTATGACATTTTCTGACCATTTTTCATGCCTTACTATACTATGACATTTTTTGATAGTTTTGGACGTCTCAGTATAGTATGACATTTTCCGACATTTTGTAGCCAGGGGTTAGGGGTTACGGCCTCAGCCACTCAGGCCAGGCCAGGGCCAGTTAGGGGTTAGGCTGCCTCAGCCACTCTGTAGCCAGGGGTTGCTTAGGTTAGGCCACGGCCTCAGCCACTCAGAAACAGGGGTTAGGGGTTAGGTTGCCTGCCTCATCACTTGTAGCCAGGGGTTAGGGTTAGGGTTAGGCTAGGGCCTCAGCCACCTGTAAACAGAGGTTAGGGCCAGGCCAGGCCACGGCCTCAAAACACTCTGCAGCCAGGCCAGGGGTTGGCCAGGGGTTAGGGCCCCAGCCACCTGTAGCCGGAGGTTAGGGTTAGGGCTCTCAGCCACTTGTAGCCGGAGGTTAGGGTTAGGGTTAGGGCTCTCAGCCACTTGTAGCCGGAGGTTAGGGTTACAGCTTTCAGCCACTTATAGACAGGGGATAGGGTTTTCAGTTGTACAATGTCAAATGTCAAAACTCAACTCAAAGAGTAAGGTTCAAAACTTTATTGATTCTGTTCCAGACAACATCTAACATACCACAGCAAAGATCATGACAGATGTTTGACCACTTGACCACTGTTTTAATCTCGCATCTCACATTAAATGTAGTGATGAGCACATATGAGGATTTAACTATTTTTGTTGTCCTCTTCTGGTGATGTGGTCTTCTCCTCCTCCTGCAGAGACAGAACATGTTAATCTCAGAAACTGTCCAAAGTCTCAACTCCTGAAAGTTGACTCCAGTTTTTGGCATGTTACTATACACTATTGCATTTTTGGACATTTTTTGACCGTTTTTCATGCCTTACTACACTGTGACATTTTTTCACACTTTTTCAGGTCTTACTATACTATGATACTATGGTCTTTACTATACTATGACATTTTTTCACACTTTTTTCAGGGTCTTACTATACTATGACATTTTTTGACAGATTTTGTCAGACTTTACTATACTATGACATTTTTTGATGATTTTTGTCACTTTACTATACTATGACATTTTTTGATGATTTTTCATGCCTTACTATACTATGACATTTTTTTTTACATTTTTTGACGCCTTACTATACTATGACATGTTTTGACTGTTTTTGATGCCTTACTATACTATGACATTTTTTCACACTTTTCAGGTCTTACTATATGGCGATATTTTTTCAGGGTCTTACTATATACTATGACATTTTTTCACACTTTTTCGTCTTATTATATTATGACATTTTTCAGGTCTTTACTTATACTATGACATTTTTTTTCTGTCCACTATACTATGACATTTTTTGACATTTTTTCAGGGTCTTACTTATACTTCATGACATTTTTTGATAATTTTTCATGCCTTACTATACTATGACATTTTTTCAGGTCTTACTATACTATGACATTTTTTGACATTTTTTCAGGTCTTACTATAGTATGACATTTTTTGACAATTTTTTCAGGTCTTACTATACTATGACATTTTTTGACCGTTTTTGATCTTACTATACTATAACATTTTTTCTTGTTTTTTTGACTTCACTATACCATGACATTTTTTTTGACATTTTCAGGTCTTACCACTCATGACATTTTTTCACACTCTTTTTCTCAGGTCTTATCATACTCATGACATTTTTCAGGTCTTACTATACTATGACATTTTTTGATGATTTTTGTCACCTCACTATACTATGACATTTTTTGATGATTTTTGTCACTGTACTATACTATGACATTTTTTGATGATTTTTCATGCCTTACTATACTATGACATTTTTTTCAGGTCTTACTATACTATGACATTTTTTCACACTTTTTCAGGTCTTACTATACTATGACATTTTTTGATGATTTTCATGCCTTACTATACTCATGGCTTTTTTACATTTTTTGACGCCTTACTATACCATATAACATTTTTTCACATTTTTTGATCGCCCAATATACTGGCGACATTTTTTCAGTCTTACTATATCATGACATTTTTCAGGTCTTAATGTTATTATGACATTTTTCTCACACTTTTTCAGGTCTTACTATACTATGACACATTTTTTTCAGGTCTTACTATACTATGACATTTTTTCAGGTCTTAATATACTATGACATTTTTTCACACTTTTTCAGGTCTTAATATACTATGACATTTTTTGACATTTTTTCAGGTCTTACTATACTATGACATTTTTTGATGATTTTTCATGCCTTACTATACTATGACATTTTTTTTACATTTTTTCGAGGCCTTACTATACTATAACATTTTTCACATTTTCTTTTGACTCCACTCTACTATACTATGACATGTTTTGACTGTTTTGATGCCTTACTATACTATGACATTTTTTGACATTTTTTTCAGGGTCTTTACTATATCGGCGACATTTTTTCACATCTCTTTTCAGGTCTTATTGCCATACTATATGCGACATTTTTTATTTTTTCAGGTCTTACTATATCATGACATTTTTTTGACATTTTTTCAGGGTCTTACATACTATGATTTTTGATGATTTTGTCACCTTACTATACTATGACATTTTGATGATTTTCAAGCTCACTATACTATGACATTTTTTACATTTTTTGATCTTACTATACTATGACATATTTTGACATTTTTTCAGGTCTTACTATACTATGACATTTTTTTTCACTTTTTCAGGTCTTACTATACTATGACATTTTTTCAGGTCTTACTATACTATGACATTTTTTCAGGTCTTACTATACTATGACATTTTTTGACATTTTTTCAGGTCTCACTATACTATGACATTTTTTCAGGTCTTACTATACTATGACATTTTTGACATTTTTCAGGTCTTACTCATACTGCATGACATTTTTGACCTGCTTGACTTCTACCATACTACATAACATTTTTCACATTTTTGACCTTACTACTATGACATTTTTCACACTTTTCAGGTCTTACTATACTATGTACATTTTCTTCTCAGGTCTTACTATACTATGACATTTTTTTGACCTGCTTTTGACGCTCAATATAATTATGCAACATTTTTCACATTTTTTGACGCCTTAATTATAACTATGACATTTTTTCAGGTCTTACTATACTCAATGACATTTTTTCAGGTCTTACTATACTATGACATTTTTTGACATTTTTTCAGGTCTTACTATACTATGACATTTTTTCAGGTCTTACTATACTATGACATTTTTTCACACTTTTTTCAGGTCTTACTATACTATGACATTTTTTCAGGTCTTACTATACTATGACATTTTTCATTATTTTTTCAGGTCTTACTATACTATGACATTTTTCAGGTCTTACTATACTATGACATTTTTTTCAGGTCCATTTCGCTGGCGATTTTTTGATTTTTCAGGTCTTACTATACTAAGGACATTTTTCAGGTCTTACTATACTATGACATTTTTTTGACATTTTTCAGGTCTTACTATATACTATGACATTTTCTTCAGGTCTCTACTATACTATGACATTTTTGACATTTTTCAGGTCTTACTATACTATGACATTTTTTGATGATTTTTGTCACCTTACTATACTATGACATTTTTTGATGATTTTTGTCACCTTACTATACTATGACATTTTTTGATGATTTTTCATGCCTTACTATACTATGACATTTTTTGCATTTTTGATCGCCTTACTATACTATGTTATGACATTTTTTCACACTTTTTCAGATCTTACTATACTATGACATTTTTTCAGGTCTTACTATACTATGACATTTTTTCAGGTCTTACTATACTATGACATTTTTTGATGATTTTTGTCACCTTACTATACTATGACATTTTTTGATAATTTTCATGCCTTACTATACTATGACATTTTTTCAGGTCTTACTATACTATGACATTTTTTGACATTTTTTCAGGTCTTACTATACTATGACATTTTTTCACACTTTTTCAGGTCTTACTATACTATGACATTTTTTCAGGTCTTACTATACTATGACATTTTTTGACCGTTTTTGATGCCTTACTACACTGTGACATTTTTTCACACTTTTTCAGGTCTTACTATACTATGACATTTTTTGACCGTTTTTGATGCCTTACTATACTGTGACATTTTTTGAATTTTTTTCAGGTCTTACTATACTATGACATTTTTTCAGGTCTTACTATACTATGACATTTTTTCACACTTTTTCAGGTCTTACTATACTATGACATTTTTTCAGGTCTTACTATACTATGACATTTTTTCACACTTTTTCAGGTCTTACTATACTATGACATTTTTTCAGGTCTTACTATACTATGACATTTTTTCACACTTTTTCAGGTCTTACTATACTATGACATTTTTTCAGGTCTTACTATACTATGACATTTTTTGACCGTTTTTGATGCCTTACTATACTGTGACATTTTTTGACCATTTTTTCATGTCTTACTATACTATGACATTTTTTGATGATTTTTGTCACCTTACTATACTATGACAGTTTTCAACATTTTTTGACGCCTTACTATACTATGACATTTTTTGACCGTTTTTGACGCCTTACTATACTGTGACATTTTTTCAGGTCTTAGTATACTATGACATTTTTTGACATTTTCGATGTCCCACCATAATGTGACATTTTAATTTATTTTGGTTTTACTATTACTTCTGCATTGCTTTATATTATATTACTTTAATGTTACCTACTTCTACCATTACACATTACATACCTACTACACACCTATTACATCTTTTTCTGATATTGCTAATTACTTTTACTACTTCTATTAACACAGATCACTTTTATTATCTTCTATTGTATCATCTCTATTATTACACCTTCTGATAACGTATCACCGAACATAAACGGTTTAATGTCATGCTCAGTTGGACAGTTGATTAAAGCTTTTTGTGAATTCATCTGAGGCCTCTTGTCCTGGTCCTCAAAGAACTCATTGTACCAAGACTCTGTGGATCGCGGACAATGTTGTGGACTCAAGTGAGAGACACCTGAGGAAACCGAGAAACACAAAGGAAAACGATCAATACACCACTATCTATTTGCGTTTTTTCATCTTTCATTCACTTATGCGTAACAATGTAAATTTCCATTGTAGGACTAATAGCGATTATCTTTTCAATGTCAGTGCTCGTGTTGACAGTTGATGTAAAGCTGTTTCAGAATTACCTGAGCCTCTGTCCTGGTCTCTTCAAAGAACTCTTCATTGTACGAAGACTCTGTGATTGTGGGACCTCGTCTCGCAATCGTGGACCACGCCCTGTGATCGCGACAATGTCCTGAGATTATGGACAAAGTCTCATGATCGCGACAATGTCTCTGAGATTATGGACAAAGTCTCAGATCATGGACAATGTCTTTGTGGATCGTGGACGATGTCTCTGAGATCATAGACGCTGTCTCTGTGATCATCGACAAACGTCTCCATGATCGCCGGGTCATGCCGCCTTAACCAGGAACCACAGTGTCACCATTCGATTCTTTGCGCAGAGCTCATGGGTTATTGAATAATGTCTCTGATCATGGACAACGCCTCTCCTTGCCTTTGACAAGGTCACTGCACTGTGGACACGTCTCTGATTGTGGACGCATGTTCCTCATCCTCAACAATGTTCCTCCGATCATGGACCATGTCTCTGCAATCGTGGATCGACGTCTCTGCGATCGGGCGGACAACGCCTTGAGATTATGGACAAAGTCTTCGCGATCATCGACACGTCTCTTGAACGCCGGCATTGCCGATTAATCGGGGACCAAGTCACCACGAGTCATGGATAATGTTCTGATCGTGGATGATGTCTCCCTCATCTCAACAATGTTCGAATATGGACGGCGTTAGACGGCGGAGAGACCTGAGAAATCATGAGAAACATACAAAGGAAATGATCAATACACTACTACCTATTCCTTATCAACAGTTTAACCATGATAACACAGAGAAATATTCAATATTACAGTTGAACCACAACATTTAACAAAACATCTTGATGCCTTACTATACTAACATTTTTTGACACCTTACTGTACTGTGGCATTTTTTGACATTTTTGACCACATATGACATTTTTGATGTCCCACTATAATGTGACATTTACCTCTTATTTTGATTACATTATTACTTGCATTTATATTACATATTACTTTTAATGTTACCTACTTTTACCATTTCATATTACATTCCTACTACATACCTTTTACATCTTTCTGATACTGCTAATTACTTTTACATTACTTCTATTAATACAGATTTCTTATTATCTTTATATTGCAGATTACTTCTATTATTACACTTTTCTGATAAACTGAATACTGAGTTTTGTGTGTCTATTTTTTTATAGCATTATCTTGTTTTTATCTTATCATCACTCGTATTTATGTATTTTTCTATCTTTTCAATCCCTTATGCTGCTGCAACAATGTAAATTTCCCCATTGTGGGACTAATAAAGGATTATCTTATCTTTTCTTAATGTCAGTGCTCTGTGTTGACAGCTGATGTAGTTGCTTGGGGAATACCTGAGGCCTCTGGTCCTGGTCTCAAAGAACTTCTTCACTGTAACGAAGACCAGACCCGACCACGTCATCGATCATGGCATGTCCGGATTTACGGACAAAGTCTCTCATGATCATGGACAATGTCTTAGATCGACTCCATGTCTCAGGATCATAGATCTGGGTCTTGTGATCATCGATAAATGTTCTTATGATCGCGGTCATGCTGGCCGAATCGAGAACCACAGTGGCCGCCATCATTTCTGCGCAGAGTTTCCAGCGGGTTACGGGACAATGTCTCGATCATGGACAACGTCTCTCCTTGGTTCGACAAGGTCTCTGCGATCGCGGATACGTCTGATTGTGGACGGTTCCTCATCCTCAACAATGTCTCTCCGATCATGGACCATGTCTCAGTAATCGCGACTTTACGCTCTCGCGATTGCGGACAACGCCTCTTGAGATTATGGACAAAGTCTCGCGATCATCGACACGTCTCTTCTGAACGCCGGCACTGCTTGATACTAATCGGGACCGTCACCAATGGTCATGGACAATGTCTCTGATCGTGGACGATGTCTCCCTCATCCTCAACAATGTCTCTCCGATCATGGACGATGTTGTGGACAAGGGGGTGAGACCTGGAGGAAATCAAGGAGAAACATACAAAGGAAAATGATCAATACACTACTACCTATTCCTTATCAACAGTTTAACCATGACAACACAGAGAAATATTCAACATTACAACTGAACCACAACATTTAACATCTTGATGCCTTACTATACTATGACATTTACTGTACTGTGACGTCTTTTGACATTTTTGACCACATATGACATTTTTGATGTCCCACTATAATGTGACATTCAATCCCTTATGCTGCTGCAACAATGTAAATTTCCCCATTGTGGGACCAATAGCATCATCTTTATCTTTCTTAATGTCAGTGCTCTGTGTTGACAGCTGATGTAAAGCTTGTCGTAACGCCTGAGGCCTCTGTCCTGGTCTCAAAGAACTTTCATTGTACTGGAAGATTCCATGATCGTGATCACGTCACTGTGATCGCGATGTCAATGTCCTGGAGATTGGCGGACAAAGTCTCTGTGATCGTGGGATAACGTCTTTGTGGATCGTGGATCTACGTCTCTGGAGATCATAGACGGTGTTCTGTGATCATCGACAAACGTTCCATGATCGTGGTCAGCCGCCGAATCGGTGAACCACAGTGTCACCACCGATTCTTGGCGCAGAGCTCAGCGGCATGGGACAATGTCTCTGATCATGGACAACGCTCTCTCGCTCTTGACAAGGTCTCGCGATCGTGGACAATGTCTCTGATTGTGGGACGATGTCTCTCTCATCTCAACAATGTCTCTCCGATCATGGACCATGTCTCTGCAATTGTGGATCATGTTGAGGACAAAGTAGTGACAACTGGTGGAAATCAAAGAGAGGTATACAAAGGAAAATGATTAATACACTACTACCCATTTCTCATAAACAGTTTAATCATGAAAACACAGATAAATATTCAACATTACAGCTGGGGCTGTTTCAGAAAATGAACCGTTGACCTCCTGAAGAACCAACAACAACAAATACTTGGGAAAAAGTAAAATGATTATTAATTGTGTGTTTATCAACTAATCACTGAAGCAATGATGTATGTTACTGTGAACTGCACAACAATAATGAACGCTGTCAGTTAAGTAAATCTTTGAATGCAGGATTTTAAGTTGTGTTGATTATTATACTTCAGTTAAGTCTGAGTATTTCTTCCATCACAGGCGGTCACATACAGAATCATTATTTCATACTTCAACCTTTGACAGTTTACTATGCTATGAAATTTTTGTGACATTTCACGCCTTACTATACTACAACATATTTTCACATTTTTTTTAGGCCTTACTATACTATGAAACATTTTGACAGTTTCTGACACCTTACTAGGGATAGCCCAATTATCGGCCGGGCTGATTATCGGTGCCAATATTCGGCATTTTGACGCATATCGGCATTGGCCTTTTTTAAAAATCTGACGGCCGATATGAGATCAATTTAAAACTGGGTTATTTTGGCTCTGATGCAGCCGCGCCTCTCTGTCTGCAGTCACTACTCTGTCTCCAGCATTGTCCCACCCACAGCACCATCTGATTGGTTACACGCAAAGCCACGGCACGGGTAACAGCCAATCAGCAGTGAAAGTTTATAAGAAAACTTTATAAGAGATGCTGCTGACCCTGGGAACTCCCTGTACTTTTTGTTTTAACTTAAAACAAAGATAAGTGAAAGATAAAATAACATTTCAGTTATATTGAAATTTTGGAAAACTTCATTTACTGTAGAAAACTTTAGGGAGCTATTTATTTGTTTAAGTTTTCATTTAACTTTATAAGACATGCTGCTGAGCCTGGGAGCTCCCTGCACTTTTTGTTAGAATTTTAAAACAAAGATGTCTATTGTCTAAGATTAAAAAAAACCTTTAACATGTTGCAAATCTGAAAAGCTGTTCAATAAACATATGCTTCGAGGCATTTAAACGAAGTTAAGTGTTGGAGTTTGTATTATTCAAAATTTTGACACCAATATTTTCACTTTTACTGCAAATGAATATCGGCTCCAAATATTGGTTATCGGCCTCCTTGACTACTAATAATCGGTATCGGTATCGCCCTGAAAAAA
>BRZM01004539.1:0-16295 GCA_033238685.1 Lates japonicus
GTGTAGGGTGTAGCCTGTGAATAGGGGGAATCAGTGGACGAAGCCAGCGACGATGGCGAATACAGCCCCCATGGACAGGACATAGTGGAAGTGGGCGACTACGTAATATGTGTCGTGCAGGACGATGTCTAAAGAAGAGTTGGCCAGAATGATACCGGTTAGTCCCCCTACTGTAAATAAGAAGATGAATCCAAGGGCTCAGAGCATAGGGGTGTCTCATTTAATGTTCCCACCGTGGATTGTTGCAAGTCAGCTGAAGACTTTCACACCGGTTGGAATGGCGATAATCATAGTTGCGGATGTGAAGTAGGCGCGTGTATCAACATCTATCCCTACAGTAAATATGTGGTGGGCCCATACGATAAACCCCAAGAGGCCGATGGCTATTATAGCTCAGACCATGCCCATATATCCGAAAGGTTCTTTCTTCCCGCAGTAATAGGCGACGACGTGTGAAATTATTCCGAAGCCTGGGAGAATAAGAATATACACTTCTGGGTGGCCGAAGAATCAGAACAGGTGCTGGTAAAGAATGGGGTCTCCCCCTCCGGCAGGGTCGAAGAATGCTGTGTTTAGATTTCGGTCCGTGAGAAGTATTGTGATGCCGGCGGCTAGGACTGGGAGAGAGAGGAGAAGAAGAACAGCAGTGATCAGTACTGCTCAGACGAACAGGGGAATCTGATATATAGAGACAGTAGCTGGCTTCATGTTGATGATGGTGGTGATAAAGTTGATGGCTCCGAGAATTGAAGAGATCCCTGCTAAGTGAAGGGAAAAAATGGTTAGGTCGACGGATGCCCCAGCATGAGCAAGGTTGCTAGCGAGAGGGGGATACACTGTCCAACCGGTCCCAGCCCCGGCCTCTACCCCTGAAGAAGCAAGGAGAAGAAGGAAGGATGGGGGAAGGAGTCAGAAGCTTATGTTATTTATTCGAGGAAACGCCATATCCGGGGCTCCAATTATTAGAGGGATAAGTCAGTTCCCGAAGCCTCCAATTATGATGGGTATTACTATAAAGAAAATTATTACGAAGGCGTGGGCAGTGACGATGACATTATAGATTTGATCATCGCCCAGAAGCGCGCCGGGTTGGCTAAGCTCTGCTCGGATGAGCAAACTTAGGGCTGTGCCCACTATTCCGGCTCATGCACCAAATACTAGATAAAGGGTGCCGATGTCTTTGTGATTGGTAGAGAAAAATCAACGTGTGATTGCCACAGGTAGGATGGCTGAGCCTTGTTTAGGTTAGCAGTCTGGCTAATGAGTGGGTTTCACTGGCGCCCGGTGCAGCATTGCCAGGCTGCAAACCCAGCAGTTTGGTGCTTGCGTCTGAGCCAGAAGCTCTGCCCTTTAAAGCCGTGCCCGGCGGTGCGTGTTGAGATGGCCGCCTGCTGGTTTGAGGCCAGCTGTTAACCAAGAGTTTGCAGGATCGAGGGCCCGCCCATTCAGGAGCTCAGCCAATTGGCGCGTCTGGTTTACAAGCAAGATGGCTAGGCGTCTGCATGCACTTAATCAGTGACTCGAAGGATTTCACCTGCTGTACTTGAAGGCTCCTGGTCTGAGTGCTGACCTGCCAAATTTTAGTGAGGGAGGCCAACAGTACTGGGGTAAGGGGTAGTGAAGGACGAGGTGTGGTGGTTGCAGGCAGGCTGGAAGGGTAGCTCTCCACAGAGGGTGGGGAATTGCCAGGTAGTGGGTCCTGTGTGAGCGAGCCAGAGAGTGAGAGCACAGCGTGCGATAGTGGTGTGTTAAACAGGCTGAGGCTGGCGGTGAGGTGCTACTGCTGCTAGTGCTGGGACAAGTTCTAATGGCTGCCTCTTGAAGGATTGACACGGCATGAAGCCATAGTGGTGGGAGGCCTCCAAGTGAGAGGAGAATCAGGGGGGTGAGTGATGTAAGGGCAGGGGTTTTTGTTCAAGAGATAGCCAGTATATTAATGTTAGTTGCTTTATTCAATTTAAACACAAGGAATGTTGAGGTGGTCATTAGAAGATACGTGGTGAGGGTGATGAGTGTAATAGTTGGAGAGAATTGGAGAATCAATACTATTCAGCCTAGATGGGCGATTGAAGAATAGGCGAGGATTTTTCGCAATTGTGTTTGGTTAAGTCCCCCTCAACCACCAACTAGGGTTGATGTAAGTCCTAGTGCAATAAGGATGAGCGGGTCAGCGGGCTGAATTTGCAAGAGGAGGGCGAATGGTGCTAGTTTTTGTCATGTGGACAAGATAAGTCCGGTAGTGAGGTGGAGTCCTTGTAAGACTTCGGGGAGTCAGGAGTGTATTGGGGCCAAGCCTACTTTTAGTGCTAACGCGAGGATGATTATGGTTGTGGGAAATGGGTGGGTTATTTGTTGGATTTCTCACTGTCCCGTAAGTCAGGCGTTGGTTGTGCTGGCGAATAGAAGTATGGCTGCAGCGGTGGCTTGGGTGAGGAAGTATTTGGTGGTAGCTTCTACTGCTCGAGGATGGTGGTGTTGGGCTATTAGGGGGATGATGGCGAGGGTGTTGATTTCCAGTCCTATTCAGGCAAGCAGTCAGTGCGAACTTGTGAATGTGATAGTGGTTCCTAGGCCTAGGCCAAACAGGAGGGTAATTATGACGTACGGGTTCATTAGTGCAGGAGGGATTTTAACCTTCATTTTTGGGGTATGGGCCCAATAGCTTTAATTAGCTGACTAAACTAGAAGGTGGTGTAGTGGAAGCACGGAGAGTTTTGATCTCTTTAGATGGGGTTCGAGACCCCTCTTTCTAGAAGGAGTTGGGGGGACTTTAACCCCCATAATTCACTCTATCAAAGTGGTCCTTAGGTTTCGGGCACAGCTCCAAGTTAAAGTTGAGGGGGGATACCGGCGAATGCGGTAGGAAGTGCGAGATGTCAAATTACTAGGGCTAGTGTGAGGGGAAGGAAGTTTTTTCAGATCAGGTGCATGAGTTGGTCGTATCGGAAGCGGGGGTAGGAGGCTCGAACTCATAGGAAAAGTACGGATAAGAGTGCTGCTTTTGTCATCAGATTAATGGTTGTGAGTTCGGGGGTGGTGGGAAGATGTGCGGCTCCGAGGAATAGTGTTGCAGAGAGTGTATTTATTAATAAGATGTTTGCATACTCTGCCAGGAAGAACAGGGCGAATGGGCCTCCTGCGTACTCGACATTAAACCCTGATACAAGTTCTGACTCTCCTTCAGTGAGGTCAAATGGGGCTCGGTTTGTCTCTGCTAGCGTAGAAATGTATCATATGGCGGCTAATGGTATAGCGGGCAAAATTAGTCAAATGCTTTCTTGGGCAGTATTAAATGTTTGGAGGGTGAAGCCTCCTGTAAAGATGATGGCGCATAGAAGGATGAGGCCTAGGCTTACTTCGTAGGAAATGGTTTGGGCTACAGCTCGAAGGGCTCCGATGAGCGCGTATTTAGAGTTGGATGCTCAGCCTGAGCCGAGAATTGAATATACTGCAAGGCTGGATAGTGCAAGGATAAATAGGACCCCTAGGTTTAAGTCGGCCACTGGGTATGGGAGAGGCATTGGTGCTCAGAGGGTCAGAGCTAGGGTGAGGGCTAGCATAGGGGTTATGAGAAAGAGGAGGGGGGAGGAAGTGGATGGTCGGATGGGTTCTTTAATAAATAATTTTACCCCGTCAGCAATGGGCTGAAGCAGTCCGTAGGGTCCGACAATGTTGGGCCCTTTTCGGAGTTGTATGTAGCCTAGGACTTTTCGTTCGATCAGGGTTAGGAAGGCAACAGCCAAGAGGACAGGGACAATAAGCGCTAGTGGATTAACAATACATGTGGTGAGTGTCGAGATCATAGTTAAGGAGAGGATTTGAACCTCTGCATGAAAGGGCTTAGGCCTTTCGCAATTACCAGGCTCTGCCACCTTAGCATGTCATTCTCTCTGACATAATTATGGCACGTCCCTTTATCCAGTTTAGTTGTTTTCATTGGGTGGGGATAAGGCATACTTGTGGCATGGGCCTTTTCTTTTCGGTCCTTTCGTACTAAAAAAGAACGTGGGCATAGATAGAAACTGACCTGGATTACTCCGGTCTGAACTCAGATCACGTAGGACTTTAATCGTTGAACAAACGAACCCTTAATAGCGGCTGCACCATTAGGATGTCCTGATCCAACATCGAGGTCGTAAACCCCCTTGTCGATATGGGCTCTAAAAGGGGATTGCGCTGTTATCCCTAGGGTAACTTGGTCCGTTGATCAGCATTGCCGGATCATTGTTGGCCAGAATTTCTGTTAGGTAGAGCTGTGGCTCTTAGTTGCAGGAGGGGAAGAAGTCAATAGTGGGTTGTAGTGTTCTCATTCCACGAGGGTTTTTGTTCCTCATAGTTGCCCCCAACCGAAGACATTGGAGTAGGTGGTCAATAAGTTCAGTCCTTTATTCAGGGTGTCTTAACATGAGCTGTCCTGGCGTTCCAAGTTCATAGGGTCTGTCTTATGTTTTTTATCCCCGCTTCGCACGGGACCATCACTGGATTCTGAAAGGAGACAGTTAAGCCCGTCAGTTAATATTCATACAGGTTCATTTAAAAGACAAGTGATGCGCTACCGCACGGTCAAACAACAGTGTCGTTGAACCAGTTGTCACTGGGCAGGCGGGACCTCTTATTTGTGTGGGTTGTACAAGAGGCGATGTTTTTGGTAAACAGGCGAGGCTTATGTTTGCCGAGTCCCTTCTTTCTTTTGCCTTCTTCGAGTTACCACCAGTGTAGTTAACGGTTGGTGTGTTGCGGTTTTCAGCATGTGTTTGGTTTTTCAATTCCCTCTTTGTTTGGGGCCGTTAAGTTTCGGTGGCGGGTCCGTTTCGATGTACACGTGTGCTAGGAGAGGGGCGTAGGCCATCCTCTTATTACTCATGTCAGCATGGTCGCTCCCATGTTTGCATGGGGCTGCCTGATAGGATTAGGGGGCTAAGATTGGGTTATCGGAATATGGGGCGAAAGGGTATGTCTGAGCTTTAACGCTTTCTAGGGGGGTGGCTGCTCTTAGGCCCACCGGAACATTTTGCCTTGTTAGATTATGATCTTCACCCTCCTTAGAAAGTTGTATCTTGGTTCAAAGGAGCTGTACCTCCTTTGAGTAACTCTCGCGGTTTCTTTTCATTCATATAGGTAATCATTTACTGATGTAAGCAGAATGGAGTAGGGGCCGGGAGTTGAACTTATCCAGTTCTCAGCAACCAGCTATAACTAAGTTCGGTAGGTCTGTCACCTCTACTCAAAGCTCTTCCCACTCTTTTGCCACAGAGACGGGTTTGCCCTGTAAACAGGCTGTCTTGGAGTAGTCACGTTGTCAGTACCAACCAAAAGGTACTTTTGCTTTGGGGTGTACTAGAAGCCAAGTCAAGGATGCAAAAGGTACGAGGTCTAATTTTTAGGGTTTTTTACCGGCCAAGCTTCATCTCTATTTCAGCGTTCCCTGGCGGTACTTTTTCTATCGCCCACAGAGTCCTTTTCTGTCGCCCATACTCAGGTGATAAAAATGGTTTGTTTTAGGAGAATGCGTGATTTTGGGGTTATTTATCATAGCTTGTTGTTTGTTTATGGGGGTTGTGCTGATAGGCGTCAGGATGACCGACGTAACGAGGCGGACTGTGTGCAAGGGAGATGCTTTATCTCGTTCGAAGCACACTTCCGGATTAACCGTTAACACCTTCCGGCACGCTACCATGCCGGTCAGAAAGGCGTTAGTAATAACGTACCTTCCTCTCCTCTTCGCGTTCGCTTCGGTTTTTTATTTATGCCATGCCGGTGCTCGGGGAGGTGACGGCGGTGTGTGCGCGTTTAAGAGCTGGTTTCAGGAGATGCCTGGCCTTTCACTACCAAATCCTCCTTCAGCTGCATGGCTTTCTCAGTGCATCATTCGTGTTCATTAGGGAGGGTAATGAATGTACCCCATTTCTTTCTCCCCTCATGTACTACACCTTGACCTGACGTTCTGGGCTATGCGCGTTCTGCATACTATTGGGCCTTCACAGGGTAGGCTGACGACGGTGGTATATAGGCGGTAGAAGCAAGAGGGGGTGAGGTTAAAACGATTGTCGGTTATGAACAGTCTTCAGGTGGATATTACACCGCCAAGTCTTGCTTCGTTAGTGTCGCACAATGGGGCGGAAATACGTGCAAGAAGTCAATGTTTAGGGCTGGCACAGTGGGGTATCTAATCCCAGTTTGTTTTCGCTGTGGAGTCAGGGGGTTATAAAGTCACTGTGGTTGGTGCCGTACTGCACGTATAACAAGTTTAGAGTTGCTCCGACTTAGTTTTAAGTTTCTCGAACCACCTACGCCGTGGTTGTCAACCTCAGCCCTCGTACAACCGCGGTGGCTGGCACGAGTTTAACCGGGGCCTTTCTTAGCTTTTAACCAAGTCAAGCCACCATAGCTAAAGCCTGCCCACTGCTGTTCCCTTGAGGGCAAGTTATGTTGTGGGCTGAAGTTAGGTGCGCCTGATACCGGCTCCTTGTTCCCAAACAGGGAATCATGGGCATTCTCACGGGGGTGCGGATACTTGCATGTGTAAATCTAGCTAGAGCTGACAGTAAAGTTAGGACCAAGCCTTTGTGCTTATGGGACTTTCTAGGGTCCATCCTAACATCTTCAGTGTAATGCTTTAGTTAAGCTACATTAGCAATTTAAAATACTTTAAATAGTGTAAATAATATAAATAGATACATTTTTAAATATTAAGCTAAACTATCAAGGGATTTTCCTGTTTCCGGGGGGTTTTCAGGAGTGTTAGTGATCCCTGGAGTTTAGGGGGGGTAGGGGGGGTTTTCGCGCGCAAAAACGGGGTGTGACAGATATATTAGGAGTAAAGACCAGTATGTTATGCTCGTGATATCCAAGTATGTGATTCTTGAATCAAGTCTTTATATCATTTCACCCATATGTATAATCAGGCAAGGAAAATGTTCAACCTTATAAGTTATTCCCGTGTGCACTCTGAAATGTCAAGTGAAAGGAAAAAAAATAAGAGAACCCCTTACCCGCTGGAAAGAATGCTCGGCTTGGTGGGTAACGAGGAGTTTGTATTACCACCATTAACTTATGCCATTTAAAAGAGATGTTAGAGGAGTGTGCCATAGTTATGACCCTGAAATAGGAACCAAATGCCAGTAATAGTTCAAGTAGTGCGACCCTCACAGTTCTTGTCCCTGATCCTCAAGAACCGTTGGCATTAAGAAATCACTGGTTGGTGGTCTCTTACTACATTAAACTTGTCTTTTGAATAGAATGTTAAACACTTGGTGTATCTTAACTAGTGAGTGGTGTGTTCGAGATTAAACTACGTTTAATACTCTTACAGCTGAGTTTCGATACCAAACTGAGTGGTTTATGTGAATTATTCTTTTATATTCACATATATAATATTCATGTTTTCATAAAAGGAATGTTGATTAAACATAGTATGTGTTTACACCATACTCCTTTTATGCCTAAGTATATATGTATGGTGTAAATACATATATGTACTTGAAATTGATTATGAAGTAGGACTCATTACTTTCAAAGAATGGTTTAAGTATAAGAATACTAGCTTTGGGGGCTAGTGGTGAGAGTTAAAGTCTCTTTTCTTTGAGCAATAGGGAGGATTTAAACCTCCGGCCGCCGGTTTACAAGACCGGCGCTCTGGCGTTGAGCTACTAATGCATGATCATCCTAGGGCTTTATTCTCGATTCAACCTGCTAGAGGGATTAGGACGAGGAATAAGAGGAAGTAGAGTAGGGATGCGATTTGGCCAATGACGATGAAGGGGTGTTCTACAGGTATGCCGCCGATTCAAGTTAGGATAAACACGTCTGCGACGAGGATTCAGAATAGGAATTGTGTTAGGGGGCGGAATGTTAGGCTTCGTTGTTTAGATGTGTGGAGAATGGGGACGACTATTAGCACGAGAATGGAGGCTAGTAGCGCTAGTACTCCGCCTAGTTTATTGGGGATTGAACGTAGAATGGCGTAGGCGAATAAGAAGTACCATTCTGGCTTAATGTGAGGGGGAGTCACTAGTGGGTTTGCACGTCTGAAGTTGTCAGGGTCCCCTAGCAGGTTGGGTGTAAATAATGCTGGGCAGGTAGGTGCGAGGAGAAGGGCTGCAAATCCTAGGAGGTCTTTATAAGAGAAGTATGGGTGGAAAGAGATTTTGTCTGCGTCAGAGTTTAAGCCTATTGGGTTGTTTGAGCCGGTTTGCTGCAAGAAGAGAAGGTGATGATGGTTGCGGTTAAAACAACGAATGGGAGGAGGAAGTGGAAGGCAAAAGAAGCGGTTAGAGTGGCGTTGTCTACGGAGAAGCCCCCTCATGATTCATTGGACGAGGGAATTTCCCATTAGGGGACTCCGGAGAGGAGGTTGGTGATGACGGTAGCCCCTCAGAATGATATTTGTCCTCAGGGGAGGACGTAGCCAACGAAGGCGGTTATTATGACTAGTAGGAGGAGGATGACTCCGATGTTTCTCAGGCTTCCTCAGAGGTAAAAGTTTAAGGCATAGTCCTCGACCAATGTGGAGGTAACAGATGAAGAAGAAAGATGTGCCGTTGGCGTGTATGTTTCGGATAAGTCAGCCGTAGTTCACGTCACGGCAGATGTGTGTGACGGATGTAAAGGCTGTTGCAATGTCGGAAGTGTAGTGCATGGCTAAGAACAGACCTGTTAGGATCTGAGAAATCAGGCAGAGGCCCAGAAGTGAGCCGAAGTTTCATCATGCTGAGATATTCACTGGAGTGGGGAGGTCGACTAGTGCGTCGTTTGCAATTTTTAGGAGGGGGTGGGATTTTCGTAGGTTGGCCATTAAGGTTCTTGTAGTTAAAAGATAACGATGGTGTTTCAGACCATAAGTCTTGGTTAGAGTCCTGGCAGGAATTATGAGCTTTATCATGTATTTAATTTTATTTTGTTTTGTTTTGGGATTAGTTGCGGTTGCTTCCAATCCTTCTCCGTATTTTGCTGCTTTGGGGTTGGTGGTTGTTGCAGGTATGGGGTGTGGGGTGTTAGTGGGGCACGGGGGTCCTTTCTTGTCTTTAATTTTATTTTTGATTTATTTGGGGGGAATGTTGGTTGTGTTTGCATATTCGGCAGCTTTGGCTGCTGAGCCGTACCCCGAGGCTTGGGGGAGTTGGCCTGTTGTGGTGCATATGGCAGTGTACATGGTCGGGGTGGTGTTGGCTTTTGTGGTGTTTGGAGGGGCTTGATATGAGTCTTCATGGGTATCGGTGGATGAGCTAGGTGAGTTCTCCATACTTCGTGGTGATGTGGGGGGAGTGGCGTTGATGTATTCTTCGGGGGGTTGAATGTTAATTATTGGTGGTTGGGTATTACTTCTTACTCTTTTTGTAGTACTGGAGCTGACTCGAGGGCTGAGTCGGGGAGCGCTTCGGGCAGTTTAGTAAGAAATTAGTAGGGCGAGGGTAAGGGTTAGGAGGAATAGGCTAAGATAGGTTTTGATTAAACCTTGTTGAATGTTGCTTGTTGTTGTAATTATAGGCAGGTTCAGGTTGGTGAGGGCTTTGGGGCCTGATTTTTCTAGTCAGGTTTGGTCGATTGTTTGGCTTGCGATTGCTTGGCCTAAGAATAGGTTTAGTTTCGGGGTGAGGCGGTGAATGATTGTTGGGAAGAAGCCAAGTATGTTGGAGAAGTGGTGGGGTGTTAGAGTGGGGGTGGGTTTAAATTGTTTGTTTGTAAGAGTTGCTAATTCTAGGGCCAAGAGAAGGCCTAAGATTGTGACCGTGAGGGCGGCTAGTTTTAGTACCGCGGGTATGGACATGATAGGGGTTTTAATTGGGATAATGTTTGAGGTGATTAGTAAACCAGCAATAATGCTTCCTCAGGCTAGTCGTTTAATTGGGTTAATGACTGTGGGATTGTTTTCATTGATAGGGGAGAGTGGGTTGAAGCGAGGATGACCTATGGATACGAAGTAAATAACGCGTAGGCTGTAGACGGCTGTGAATGAGGTTGCTAGTAGGGTTAAGGCGAGGGCCCAGGCGTTGAGATAGGATGTGTTGAGTGCTTCAATAATGGCGTCTTTGGAGAAAAATCCAGCTAGAAAAGGAGTGCCTGTGAGGGCGAGGCTGCCAATTGTTAGGCATGAGGAGGTGAAGGGGGTAAGGCGGTGTATGCCTCCTATTTTTCGAATGTCTTGTTCGTCGTTTAAGCTGTGAATGATTGAGCCTTGGTTATTGTGGAAGAGCCGCTTTTGAAAAAATGCGTGGCGCTGTAAATGTGAAGGAAGCCAGTTGCATGGTTGTCTGATGGTCATTGGTTAGGCCCAGTTGGCCGGATGTGGAAAGCAAACGACGGATATCATTTTGGGTGAGGCGCAGTGGCGGTAAAGAGGGTGGTTAGGCGTCGAGGCATGTGGGCAGGTAGTGAGTACAGCTTGGCTATTTTCTATTAAGGGGCTTATTCGGATCAGGAGGAAGATGCCTGCCACAACTATTGTGCTTGGAGCAAGAAAGGTGAGACTGGTGAACCTCTACAAGTGAAGGGAACATGGTGGATCCACCAAGTGATTTACCAGTTGCAGCAATAATGAGCCCTAGAAGGGGGTATGTGAGGTCTATGTCTTTGGCAACAGCGAATATTTGTTGTATTTCTCAGGAGTTAAGGTTCATTGCGACCCATGCTATGAAGAAGATTAGTCCGATGTCCCCAATACGGTTGTAGAGGACTGCTTGTAGGGCTGCGGTGTTTGCATCGGCTCGGCCGTGTCATCAGCCAATGAGGAGGAATGATATGATTCCTACACCCTCTCAGCCGATAAAGAGTTGGAATATGTTGTTTGCCGTGACTAGGATGATTATGGCGATTAGGAAGATTAGTAGGTACTTAAAGAAACGGTTTATGTCTGGGTCTGCATGTATGTATCATGATGCGAACTCCAGGATAGACCAGGTTACATATAGGGCAATAGGGGTAAAGATAACTGAGTAGTGGTCAAATTTAAGACTAATGTTAATGTCGAAGGTGGCAGTGTTTATTCAGTTTCAGTTGGTGATGATTGTCTCTAGGCCTTCATTTAGGAACAAAAATAGGGGGAGAAGGCTGACGAAGAAGGCTAGTTTTACTGCTGTTTTTACGTGGGAGAGGGCTCAGTGTGGGTCTTGCGGGCGGGGGGAGAGGGTTGTTAGGACGGGGTATGTTAAAATGACAAAGATAATGATCAGGCTTGATGTTATCATAAGTGAAGTGGGGTGCATAGCTACTACTTGGATTTGCACCAAGAGTTTTTGGTTCCTAAGACCAACGGATGAGCTGTTATCCTTTAGAAGCGGGGCAAGTGAGCCATGGAGTCTAACCAGGGGTGCGAAGATTAGCAGTTTTCGTTGCCGACGGGCCTCTCTTGGTGAATAAGGGGGTTTTAACCCCTGTTTTCAGAATCACAATCTGATGTTTTGGTTAAACTATATCTACAGGTGAACCAGGTTCAGATTAGTTCTGGTTTTAGGATGAGAAGTAGAATTGGGGTTAGGTGAAGAGTGACAACTAAGTGTTCTCGAGAGTGTGAGGGGTCTAGGGCTTTGATGTGAGGGGGTAGACGGCCTCGTTGTGTTGTTAGGAATATGTAGAGGGAGTAGGCTGCAGTAATTAGGATTCCGGCCCCTGTGAGTACAAGGGTTCGTGGGGATCAATTACATAGTGCGGCGACAAGTATTAATTCCGCCATTAGGTTTGGTGAGGGGGGTAGTGCTAGGTTGGCAAGAGTGGAGAGGAACCACCATGCTGTCATTAGTGGCAGGGCTATTTGTAGGCCTCGTGTTAATAGCATTACTCGACTGTGAGTGCGTTCGTAATTAGTGTTGGCTAAACAGAATAAGGCAGAGGATGTCAGACCGTGTGCAACTATAAGAATGAGTGCACCGGTGAAGCTTCATTGGGTTTGGATTAAAATGCCTCCTACGACAAGGCCTATATGGGCTACTGAAGAGTAGGCGATTATGGATTTCAGGTCGGCTTGGCGAAGGCAGGTTGAGCCTGTCATAATGAGGCCTCATAGTGCAAAGATAATAAAGGGGTAGCTTAGTTCTTTGGTAAGGGGGTCCAAGATGGCTACTATGCGCATTATCCCGTAGCCCCCTAGTTTAAGGAGGACTGCGGCAAGAATTATTGAGCCTGCAACGGGGGCTTCTACATGTGCTTTAGGGAGTCAGAGGTGTACTCCGTAAAGGGGTAGTTTTACTAGGAAGGCTAGTATAAATCCGGACCATCATAGTTTGTTCGTGTAGGATATGTGGTGGATGGGGTGCGGGTATTGTGCTGTTAGGATTGATAGGGATCCCGTGTGGTGTTGAAGTACGAGAAGGGCAATAAGTAGGGGAAGGGAGGCTGTCAGGGTGTAAAATAGGAAGTAAATCCCTGCGCTGAGACGTTCAGCTTGGTTTCCTCATCGAGTAATAATGACTAGAGTGGGGATGAGAGTGGCTTCAAATGCAATGTAGAACATGGCCATTTCTGTGGCACTGAATGCAATGATTAGGAAGAATTGCAGGGAGATTAATAAGGAGATGTATGTTCGTTGTCGGTTGACAGGTTCAAGGGCTAGGTGGTTTTGACTTGCCAGGATCATAAGTGGAAGAAGTCAGCAGGTTAGTATCAGGAGTGGGGTTGAGATAGGGTCTGTTGCTATGTAAGAGCCGAGGAAAGATCAGCCGGTTTCAGTGAGGCGCATCAGTCAGGTTGTGCTGACTAGGGCAATGGAAAGGCTGTGAGCAAGAATTGCAGGTCAGAGTCATTTTGCGGGCGTCAGCCAGGTTGTGGGAATGAGCATGATTGTGGGGATAATAATTTTTAGCATTGTAGGAGGTTAAGACTTTGTAGGCGATCAGTGCCATGGGTGCGAGCGGTGGCTACTAGGAGGGCAAGTCCGGCGCTTGCTTCGCATGCTGAGAAAGCCAGGAGAAGTATAGGGGATACAGAAAAGTTGGTAGCGTCAAGTTGAAGGGTTCATAGTGAGAGGGCAATGAACAGGGAAAGTATTATCCCTTCTAAACATAAAAGGGCGGAGAGAAGATGGTATCGGTGAAGAGTGAGGCCGGTTAGGCCTAGCATGAACGCAGACGTAACGGCGAAGTGAGTAGGCGTCATTAGGTGATTGTGGACTTTAACCACGAACTTTTGAGCCGAAATCAAATATCTTTTTTAGACTAATTACCTACTCGGCCCATTCTAGGCCGCCTTGTATTCATTCGTAAATTAGGCCGAGGGTGAGGAGTGATAGGATGGCAGAGGCTCATAAAAATGTTAGTAAGGGGGACTCTAATTGGTCTCCTCAGGGGAGTGGTAGAAGGAGGGCAATTTCTAGGTCGAAGAGAAGGAATAGAATTGCAACAAGGAAAAATCGAAGGGAAAAGGGTAATCGGGCAGTCCCAAGAGGGTCGAAGCCGCATTCGTATGGGGAGAGCTTCTCATGGTCGGGGTTTATCTGAGGTAGTCAGAAGGAGACGATAATTAAGATAGCGGAGATTGAGGCTGTGATAATGACAACTGTTAGGATTAAGCTCATTATCTTTCCTTGGACTTTAACCAAGACCGGGTGATTGGAAGTCACTTATACTTGTTTTAATACTAGAAAGATTATGATCCTCATCAGTAAATTGAGATGTACAGGAAGAGTCATACAACGTCTACAAAGTGTCAGTATCATGCAGCTGCTTCAAATCCGAAGTGGTGCTCTGATGTGAAGTGATGCAGGATTTGGCGGATGAGGCAGACAGCTAAGAATGTGGAGCCAATGAGGACGTGGAGTCCGTGGAAGCCAGTGGCTACAAAGAAGGTGCAGCCATAGACCCCGTCTGCGATTGTGAATGGGGCTTCATTATATTCCAGGGCCTGGAGAAAGGTGAAGTAGGTGCCAAGGAGAATTGTTAGGGCCAATGCCTGAACAGCTTGTTTTCGTTTGGGCTATGATTGCGTGGTGTGCTCAGGTAACTGTAACTCCTGAAGCAAGTAGGACAGCTGTGTTGAGGAGAGGCACTTCGAAGGGGTCTAGTGGGGTGATGCCTGCGGGGGGTCAGTTACCCCCTAGTTCCGGTGTTGGTGCTAGGCTTGAGTGGTAAAATGCTCAGAAAAAACCTAAGAAGAATAATACCCTGATGTGGGTCAAAAGCGATTATTCCGCACGAAGGCTTTTGAACTGGTGGGTGTGGTGGCCTTGAAATGTCCCTTCGCACGACGTCTCGTCATCATTGATATACCACATAGGCAAGATTGTCCCGAGGAGTAATAGGTGGAGTGGAAGTGAAATCAAATTGCAAGTCCTGATGTTATTAGTAGGGCGGCGATGGCTCCTGTTAGGGGTCATGGGCTAGGGTCAACTATATGATATGGGTGTGAGTGATGTGCCATTATACGTTTTCTTGTAGGTAGAGGCTTAGAAGCAGGACAAAGACGTAGGCTTGAATTATTGCAACGGCCACTTCAAGAAGGGTGAGTAGGAGTAATAGGATGGTTGTTATAACTGCTACTACTGGTATTAAGGGGAGGAGGACGAAAGAGGCGGTAGCGATGAGTTGGATTAAGAGATGGCCTGCTGTAAGATTGGCTGTTAGTCGAACTCCCAGTGCAAGAGGGCGGATGAAGAGACCAATTGTCTCGATAATGATCAGGATTGGGATTAACAGGACGGGTGTTCCTTCTGGGAGAAGGTGGCCCAGGGCATGGTTGGTCGATTTCTGTATGCCAATAATCACAGTTGCAAGTCACAGGGGAACTGCTAGTCCCAAATTAAGGGACAGTTGGGTGGTGGGGGTGAAGGTGTATGGAAGTAGACCCAACATGCTTAGCAGACGCAGGAAGACTATTAGGAGAGGCCGCAGAGCGGTTTACGGTATGTCCTTCTTGGTTTAAGGGAGTGAGGAGTTGTTGAGTACCGGTTGATTGGATCAGCCTTGAGTGGTTAGTAGTCGTTCAATCACCGGCTGAGGTGTGTGGGTAGAGACCCATGGTAATGTCATGGTTACGACGATTAGTGGGACCCTAAGAAATTTGGGGATATAAATTGGTCGAAGCAATTTAATGCCATGGTCACACTCAGGGGTCAGTTTTAGGTATTTGTGCGCTGTGAGGGGTGGGCTCATCAGGAAAGGAGTGAGCCAGGATTTTAGGGGGAATCATTGTGAGGAAGATGAGCCAGGAGAAGACTAAGATGGTGAGCCACGGGGCGGGGTTTAGTTGAGGCATATTCGCTAAGGGTGGTTAGGAGTCACCAATCTTTAGCTTAAAAGGCTAACGCTGCTTACCTAATTCAGCTTCTTAGCGAGGCGTCTTCTATTATCAGTGATGTTCAGTTCTCGAAGTGTGCCAAGGGGACTGCCTCAATTACAATTGGTATGAAGCTATGATTGGCCCCGCAGATCTCAGAGCATTGTCCGTAAAAGACACCGGGCCGGTTAACAATAAAGGTTGTCTGATTAAGTCGGCCGGGAACTGCGTCTACTTTTACACCCAAGGATGGGACGGCTCAGGAGTGAAGTACGTCTTCTGCGGAGATGAGTACTCGAATTGGGGACTCTATTGGAATGACCATTCGGTGGTCTGCTTCTAGGAGTCGGAATTGGCCGGGGGCTAAGTCTTGTGTGGGGATTATGTAGGAGTCAAAACCGAGATCATCGTAGTCTGTGTATTCGTAGCTTCAATATCATTGGTGGCCTATGGCCTTGATTGTGAGATGTGGGTCATTGATCTCGTCTATGAGGTAAAGGATTCGAAGGGATGGGAGGGCAATTATAATTAAGACAATCGCTGGGAGGACGGTTCAGATAATCTCAATTTCTTGGGAATCTAGAATGAGCTTGTCCGTAAGCTTGGCGGTGATTATGGTTACAATAATGTATAGGACGAAAACGCTAATTAAGAGTACAATTATTAGGGCGTGGTCATGGAAGTGAAGAAGTTCTTCTATTAGAGGAGAAGCTGCATCTTGGAAGCCTAGTTGTGAGGGATGTGCCATTACTTGTTTAAGACACGCAGGGGTCTAACCTGCAATTCTGCCTTGACAAGGCAGTGTAATGGGCTTTACTAGTATCTTATAAGGAAGTGACAGAGTGGTTATGTAGTTGGCTTGAAACCAGCTTATGGGGGTTCAATTCCTCCCTTTCTCGTTAGCTGTTTCGAGTTTGGACGAAGGCAGGTTGTTCAAACGTGTGGTAGGGCGGAGGGCAGCCATGTAGTCATTCTACGTTTGTGGCGGTAAATTCTACTGCTAAGACTTCACGTTTAGCGATGAATGCCTCCCAGATAATGAACAAGAATAGGATGACGGCTACGAGTGATACTAGGGACCCGATGGAGGACAT
>BRZM01004541.1:0-33832 GCA_033238685.1 Lates japonicus
GTTGTGGTGACAACATTTGCCAGGGAAATAAGAGGAGCTAGCTTTAGCCCTGCATGTGTCCAGGCCCCTCCCATGTGACACCAGGAAGAAGAAGAGGTCCACCTGGCAGAGAGATAGCACAGTGTGGTCCTCTCTCTCTCTAACACACACACACACACACACACACAAAGCTGCCCTAAGGCTGAGAGTTGCACTCCGTCAAAGAGAAACTGAGACATAAAACTGTAAAAGGATAGTTGAGAGCATAATGGAAACTGTTTCTTTACATTATCACACACCAGCTGTCTGCTGCTTCAGTCCCTCAGGCTGTGAAACAAAGAAAAAGCAGACAGACAGAGAGCTTTTAACTGCTAACGGCATGCAGTTTGGTTAAGTTACATAGCTTTCAGAGGGCAGTATGGTTCACAATCAGTTATTCTGTCTGTAACGATTTTGAGAGCAAGAAACGTAGAGGACAAAAAGACGAAGAGACCGATACTCGGGTGAGGAATGTTGTTCTGACACCGACACGTATTTCTGACCTTTCAGATGCCTTCAGGAAACAGACTATCGTCAAGGTCATTTTAATATTGTTTTTCAGCCCTCAAGGAGAAATTGTGGATGAAAATTTTTTCAGAGGCAGACAAATCAGTAGGTGATTCTTGACAAAGACGTGTTTGTGCCGCGGTCGGTTAGAGTAGTTTTTCAATTCCTTTTCCTATGAAGAAACTGGGTTTTGTTTGTTTCTGCTTCAGATGCCACGGGGCAGCATCCATTCTGATGATTTATAAAATAATTTCTTGTCTTGACTCATTCTGCTGATATAGAAAACAACAGAACACACAAAATAGTCACATGTTAAACACTTAAACACTCCCTATGTCCCCTCAGTGACTTGTGCTATAGAGTTTTTTCTGCATGGTCATCCTCTGAAAGGATGTGGTGAAACTTAGGACTGAACTGCAGAGTGAATGAATCAGGCCATTGTAGGCTGTGTAAATGAGTGCCTAGTTTGGTGATGGCACCATTAAAAGAAAGTGATTATTTTCTCTGCTGTCAAGCACTCCATCATGGGATGCCCATTTGCTGAGAAAACTAAGGACAATGCTTAATAGTTATAATTGAGGTTTTTATATCACATCAATTCAGTGTTTGTTGGTCAGAGCACATGATGTAGACATAGAGTCATCTGTTCGTCTTCTAAGAAACAGATTACGGCCACCATTTGATAAATTATCTTAGATGCATAAAATTAAAGCATTACAAATGATCTCAGTTAAATATTCCACACTTAAAGTAATCAGTTTCTGTTCCGCTACAAGAAAAAAGTGTAAAAGTACTATTGTATTTGCATATGTAGTCCTTATTTGCCACCTTTCACTTTATGAAGCCAGCTTTTTCCTCTGAACCTGCAAGTTTCCTCTTCACCTTTAGATGGGGTCAGTGCATCATCTACTAGACAAAGTCTGCCATGCAGTGGCTCTGAGGTAGTGGTTCCTTACCATTTTGTGCTTGTGACCCTTTAGAGTGAAACAATGTCTAGTTACAATCCCAAGAAACTGGTTTCATATGTCTGAGTTTCAAGCAGAGAGGTGATATTCCCGTTGATTTTTCTTGATGAAGAAGCCTATAGAGGCCTGTGGAGGCATAACTATGCAGTCTTTCACAATAAAAGAATAATAATATAATAATAATGATAATAATATGTGTAGCGGACAACATTATATTATCTCATGGCCCTTGAGATTTACCCTGGGATGTCTTCAAGGAACCACTCCTTCATGCCATTGTGTAGCTATGGTAGATCTTATTATTTACTTGACTTTATTGACTGTGATACATACATACAGTTTCAACCATCCTTTCTTTCAGGTCCTTTTCTGTTTATATAAAATTCCACACTGTTTCATATGATCACACTATGAAGAATATATGGTTCCTGTCCAGTGAAAACTGTGTATGTCCAGATTTTGTGAGCTGATGGTGCGTATTAGATTATCTGAAAAAATGCATCATCACAAGGCTGGAAAATATTTCTGAAAGCTGGAGAGTTGACCTTTGGCAATACATGTTTTTTAAAGGACAAGACAATATATAATATCACAGCGCTCTGATGCCCTTCCCTGTTATGACTCTGAACTTTAGTAATTTAAGACTTTTGTGTCTGTCCTTCAACTTAGGTTGTAATGTTGTGTATTTTCATTCAAAAAGGAACAACATATTGCCATAAGACTAAGGAATATTGAGAAACAAGAAGTGCTTACCTAATTGGGTGAAGATGTTTTGGCTCACACCCTGACCTTTTGCTTTGGTACACTCTGCATGACTGATGAGGAAGAAAAGTACATCCACCCCTTGAACTGGGGTCAGCCCAGTATCTAATTCTTCCCCAACAGCGGCGTGGATGTTCAGTTGTGACAGAAAGTTTCACGTGTCTCCTCAGTGAGAGACTTTGGTCTGCAAAATTTAGCAATCCCTGACCCCATGCTCTTCCTCTTGCATTATTATGAATGAAACAATCAGTGGGAGCTGCCTGAAGTCAAGTGGATTTTAATTGGTCTGGCCTGGTCTAGCTTGGCACAGCGCATCCAATAAGTTATGGTACAGTACGGTAAAGCCTTTTTGGGACCACCCCTTAAAAAACCAGGACACAGCAGCTGAGTGACACACCCACGCCCACACACACACACACACACATACAACCTCAAATGGGGGCCCTCTTGCTGTGCTAAAACATGTCACATTTTCCATTTTCAGCCTCCCAGCCCATGTCTGTGACTATTGCCACATTTTGCCACAACTCAGCTCCTCTGGATTCTTCGCCTCCTGCTGCCTCCTACTCCTCCTCTACCTCATTGTCATCACGTATCATCATGTCCCCCTTATTCTTGTGGTACTAATCATCTTAATCAAGTTAGCTTTGATGAATTACACCCACCTAAACTCCTCCTCACTCTCTTTCACTTTGCCCAACTCCTTTTGTATCATGTTCTCTCCTCCCCAACCCCTGTGTCTGTCCTCTCCTTGCCTCTGTATCTCCCTCTCCTTTTGATCCTGCCTTTCCTCCTCTTTCATTCTCCCTCTCTTCTAGCAGCCTTGGCCTCCAGCTGCAGACACTCAGAGCAGACACAGCACACTAGCCCACATCAAGGCCACACTATTGGCACACGTGTGTGCATGTGTGTGTGTGTGTGTCTGGAGCAGTCGTTACAGTGGGGCCACATAGGGTGTGAGCGGCCTACTGTGATATACTGTAAAGCTCCCATACATATTCTTCGCTCACACACTCTTATGCACGTAATCAGTAAGTGTGCAACAAAAACGAGAAGCTGGCATGTACAGTTGAGCCTTTGAGGTTGTTGATAAGAGGATGTCGCGCCTGACGCCGCCTGACAGCCTGAAATGCTTTTTGGCTTCAGATGTAGAGAAGTTAGCATATAGCTGAGAAAGAACACAAGACATAGAGAGCGAGAAAGTGGGGTTAAGTGGAGCTGTGAGGAAGCAAAAAAGAAAAAGAAAAAGAAAGAAAAAAGGGGGCGGGGATGTCTGCTTGGCCTGTGAATGATTTGATTGGATGACAAAGTTTCATTCACACACAAAGATTTATAACAGTGGGAAATGCAGAATGTTGAACACACACACTGCACAGTGTGTGTGCGCACATGTGTGTGGGTGTATGCAGCTCATGTTTTTCCTTTATGCTCGCATGTGTGCAATGATTTTGTTGTTTTTTTTGCTGCTGCACCGTTAAACCCTTGTATCTCTCTCTCTGTGAATCTGACTGTAATTGCCTAAGTAAGCACCTTGACTTCATGAGCCAAGTGTCTGACCCAGAGTGTGTAAGGCTGAGTCAGTGCCTTAGTTTTCTCCACCCTGAACTGCCATCGTCAGTCAAAACAGTGTGAGAGTTTGACATGTGTGTGTGTGTGTGTGTATGCTTCCTCTGCATTAAACATGTCTGACCTCTGTCTACATGTGTCCTATAGTAAACATGCTTCTACAAGCACATTTGTATGCCTTCCTTTAGTGCATGTATCCAGCTGCCTCCATGTGTGTGTGTGTGTGTGTGTGTGTGTCACTGTGCGTCTGGTGGCAGGAGCCTCACCCCTTTAACGCATTCCACTATCTTGCGCCCACGCACTTGCCATGTGACCTGCAGTCAATGACAGGAAATAAGCCGATGTCAAATCCTGCTGCCTGCAACGCAGATCCTCTTCTGCTTCCAGTCAAGCACTCAGCTTTGTGTGCTCAAAAACACACCCACAGCACAGAGCTTTATGTAAAATCTATAGGAGGAACATACTGTAGCTGCATTTTTCCCAGTCTGTGTGTGTGTGTGTGTGTGTGTGCACATTTTCCCCCTTCTGTCACTACTATTCCTCGCTTGAATAATCACTTTCCTAATTCAAGAAAAATTCTGTGAATATGACTGAGCACATACGTCTTTAAATACTCAGAACACTGAGTGTACATTCACTGCAGCACATGTGACATGGTGTCTGTCAATGGCAGGTGTAACACCGATAACAACTTTCCTCAACAGTTGTGTTTACATAGTTGACACCCATATACACACAGAGGCATATTATCTTGTTTCCTGTGCTCCAGTCTAAAGTTCCTAGGAGTGATTAAAAATCAGAGATTCTTACTCAGAACAGACACCGCTTTGAGACACTGGGGCGACACAAAGAAAAACTAGACTTTGAATATGAAAAGTGTCTACTTCAGACATGAGTAAAACATCTCTGCAGTGAGAAGTGTATATTTACTAAACCAGAGAAATGAAAGTGCACAGTTATTCCACTGCAGAAATGACTCTTTAATTAATTCCGAAGCGGCATTTCGTCCAACACACACACACACACATCTGTGAAAAATAGGTGTTTACAGCGCATGTGACGCAAACCAAATGTGTGTATGCGTGTTTTTGTGTGGTTGGGTGCACGTGCATGCATGTGGAGTTGAATGGACACAGCCGCCTCTATGTTCTCTACAGCAGTAAACTGTTGGCTGTTAAGACAGACCACAATCCCAGTGCTGAAAGTCAGTACTCCCTTTGCTCAGGTCTGTGCTTGTCCCCTCTGCTTCACATGGTCGTAAAGTGCAGGATAAGGGGAAAACAATGCTTGGCTTACACCAATCTGGGGTAAAAGGGTATATATTAACCTTATTTGACCAGCTTCACTGGCTGGTCAAGCCTTCAGAAACATGAGAGGAAAAGGTGACATTCAGTGACACAATGTCATGAGATGCAACTTTTCAATCTCTGAAAGCACAGTTTTGTACTTGGGAGTCAAAACACCCACTTCCAAACACACACACACACACACACACACCTTTGGCTCCTACAGAGACCACCTCATTCCCCCCTCTTTCCTGTCATGGAAGGTGCTAATGTTTATCGTCACTCGACACAAACTAGCCGGTGGCCACTAACGTGCACAGGTCCCTACCATTTATCAAAAATATTCAACGTTACAGCTCCATGACTTGCACCCCTGCTGCGATGCCCAACATCTGGTGATCTCTGCCTCCCTCCCCTGAGGTATCACAGTGAAATGTTTCCCACCAGCGCATAGTAGAGGAATGAGATTACATAGTTCCTGTCAAAAAAAGAGAGATGTATGGATAGGGGTAGGTTGAACAGTTGGATGGGGCCTATTGCGATCCCAAGTATCTTAAATAGAGGCATTGCTTTGTTGAAGGTATTTAGATGGTATGCCCCTAACCACCCACCATGGTGATGTAATCAGAAAGAGGTGTGAAGTCAAACAAGCCACGTTAACATGTGTTGTTTTGAATCCCTATAGAGAAAGTTTTATGGTCTCCTGTGTCTATTTGTGAGAAGGTAGTGTGTTTACAGCTCCTCTACTTTCACAAATGCACAAATTTTTTGTTTGTATATTTTTTAACATAAATGCTGTTCTATCTGACCTTCAGGTGTAACAGCAGAGTTGGGGTTACTCTGAAACCAGCTGACACAGGGGATCAATGTCAGCAGCAATGATGTAAGGAAAATTCATCATCTGAGCAGAGGACTAGTGTTTGGACACATTTTTTCTTCTGAGATGTGTTAAAAATATATAGCATTTTATTCTACTTAAGTGTCTTTAAAATAATCTTAGTTTGGCCAGCAGGTTCTAAAAATAAATAAGTGCATTTGGCCAAATTCAAATCCAAACTTTATCAGCAGCTGGAATTTTTAGAAATTTTTAGTCAAGAGTCAAAATGAAATTTCTCCACTTTCCTTATGATTACTGAGCCTCATTTGCATTGTGTGGTTTGACAGTTAAGGATATACACCCATTCCCTTACTTGTCATGAGTTTAGTTTAGAAAATCGATACAGCTTTCATGTCTGTTGGCTAAAAATTAAGCTAATTGGCAGTAGCTGGTTAGCACCCAGGAAGTTATTGTGTATTTTACCTCTGTGGGGTCGTTATCAAGGCCATTGATATCACTTGGTTTGTTAGTGCTCCTGGCTGCTGCAACGACAGTCGTCAGAGTCACTGGAGTCACATGAGGCCAAGTGTAAACACCAGTTGTAGGAGTATTTTGAGTCATGTGGCAAAGTGTGAAAAGTGTGAATGGTATCATTCACACTTCGATAACAACCAGGCAGAGGTGAATTACCTGGGACTCCCCATCAGTTTAATCAGAACTGAAAAAGCCTTTTGAATGAGAGGTGAAACATCATCAAGTATCTACATCCAAGTCCAGTTGTCCTCAATTCAACCCTTCTTAGATAAGCGTGACCTGGACGACTGGGAATCTTCACAGACATGTTGAGTTAACTGGCTGCCGGCAGTAACTTCATAATCAATGGACATATAGGAGAATTGTCCCAGTCCTTGCATCTGACTCTCAAACCGGAAGCAAATAAATGTATTTCCCATTATGCTCAACTACTCTTCTGTCCAGGCTGTTGTAAATTAAATACCAACTTTGTTAAGATCCTAATGTTCAGCATTTGTTGGCACTGCCAGATGTGTTGATTGGTCATTTTTGAGCCAGTGCAGTTTGTCCTAAATTTGTCCTGGTTTTAGGCAAATATCCAATGATGTGTCTTTCAGTCAGAGTTAGTTAAGGTCTATTCGAGAGAACTGTCTATCATTGTTGCAGCAGGTTGGTCACGTTACATAATTTAGCTGGGTTTGAAACTGACACATTGGTAATTCATGCACTGACTACTGTGCATCACACTAAAAAAGGCAGACGCTCGAATGAGTCATGTTATGCTGAACCAACGAGCCGTATGTATCAGTGTTAACAGAGGTTTGACATTCTTCAGCAGGGTTTTTGAAAACATATGTGGCATATCAGTCATAAAACACTTCAAAAGTGTGAAATACGGTGAGAGGAAAACTCCCAAAGTTTGTGTCAACATGTGGCAACAACAAAAACTAATTATTACTGGCTTTATGTATTGTTTTGTGCTGTAAGGTGTTTCTGCTATTTTGCCCATCCCTTTATACATGCAAAGAAACACAAGCTGGAATTTAAAGTATGTGTTTATTTGTACAAAAACTATAAACAAAGACAGAAAGAGGTCTGCAAGACCCTCTAATTGAAAGCGATGTGAAAAACAACCATCATGTTACTAGTAATTAGATCCCACCTGTCTCCAAGGACTCTTGGTGCAAATACAAAGAAACAGGACAGTAAGACCATGTGCCTCTAAGTAACACACCTCTATACTCCCACAGCAGATAATTCTGTATCTGTGACTACTCAGCTGATTACAGACAAGATGGCATAATTGTTCCCAGGTGAAACAATCGTAATTCTTCTCAACATAAGAGCCGCAGATGTCAGTGAAACACCAGTGGTGCCTTTTAAGGTCCAATTAAAGTCTTCTCCGCCAGAAAGATAAAACAACTTTGATTACTTTATTGCAGATGTAATAAAACAATACAGTTTGCTGCTTTAAGGATGATACAGATTTGGACTGCTAGTACTGTTCATTGTGTTGTTCCTTTTGCAATGAATGATGATCAAATATCTGACCCCAAAGAAAGGTTTTCAGCTTTTGTCAGCAACTGGTTGCACAGAGCATGTGCCTGTGCTGCATCAAAGTTAATTTGCATGTGTCGCATTCTATTTGCATTCGTCTTTCTCTAATCAAGACAAATACAAATGGGGTTTGTTTGCAGTCCATATTGCAGTTCAACATCCTAACAACTAAAGCTAAAAGTGCTACATTTCTTCCAGATACCACAATTTGTACATATAATTGCACTTGCGAAAAACATTTATGAATTCTTCTATTTAGTTCTGGCGGTACCTTTGAAACGGCAAGCCAAAGTCCTTTCCTGATCAAATAATCAACCTTTATTTTTTAATTACAGTCGGATACAATAAAATAACACGCCACTCTTTAACCTGTTGTGTTTCTCTCTACAGTACAGTAAGGTCTCAACCTTGAGATAATACACGTTGTGATTTGGCCTTACAAATAAAATTAAACTGAATTGAGCTGATTTTGGGAGTGATATCGAATGTGATACGCTTATATATCCTTGGTAATAGTTAAACGTGTGACAAGATATTTTACCTCTCAGCAGCTCATTACTGTAAACTCAATTAGATTTAGCAATAACACAGACTACATGTTTGACAGCTTTCATTTCTACAATAAAGTTGCTGAGTTCATTTGCCTCACATCCCCTACATGACTAAGCGCCAACACAGCAAATACTATCTGTACTCCCATCTTCCGCTTCTTTGACTATTATCACACAGGCTTGAAATAATCCTTCCGATCCACTCTTTAATCACCAATACATCCCTTCAAGGAGAAGACAAAAGAAATCTGTCAAATATTATTTATTTGCTTCCTGGCTTGTTTTTCCGGCGTCTGCGGTTAATTTTCTGTGGAATGTGAGGAGCAGCTGTCACTTTAGCACATGAATGGAGCCAGTTTAGTGGCCCAGAGGCATCGGAGTGGATCAACGGCGGAGGAGGGACAGCTGGGCCTGAGGGGACAATAGCACTCTCAGTTAATCATTAATACTCTTAATGAACAGCAGCCAGGCACCAGAGGTTCACTCGACAGTCTCTCCAGAATATTCCGCCTGCAACAGGAGGACGCAGGCAGCCACGGCTTTGCCGGCTGACCCCAAACTGACACTTGTTGATTGGGGCCTTTAAAGGGGCTGGGGGAGCTTTAAACTGCTGTCTGTTTGATTAAGTTTTACACATCAGCTTTGAGAAAAATGACAACTGAATGACATTAGCTTGATTTGTTATAGTGTTCTGAAGCAAAAATGTTTTTTCATGTCATTCTACATGTTGTTGTTGCTATTTGCCCTGAATGTTAATGAAGTCATGTAGAAAACACCCTTTTGCCTTTTAGTTAAAAGTCATGGAAACAAGTGACAATTAAATGTTGCCTATCCTGTTGAAAGCGACATCTCAAAATAAAGTCAAGGAGAACAACATCATGCTAATAAAGTCATCAAACACATTTGTTTGCCGTTTGATACCTCAGGTCTGGATTTGTAAACAATGGTTGCTGGTGGTTTCAATACAGTCGAAGTTGTAAGGAATATTATCGTTCAGCATTTTTGGAAAACATTTGCCTTCTTGTCAAGAGGTATTAATACCACTCACATTTCTATCAGTCAAAGGTGCTATATGTTCGTGTTGCTATCGCTATATAGCCAACGTTAGCATTACTTACTTACGAGTCTAGAGAAACGTTGTGAGTTGAGGTACAAACTTGTATCACAAGACGGGCCAGGACAGGGCTAGCTGGTTAGCATGCTAACTTCAGTAGCTATCTCTAAAACACAATACACAGATGTCTTTAACGTAATGTCAAAACTGTTATTTCTTTACATTCTGTTGATAATTTTAGTTCATTTTTCACTGTTTTAAATTAAGATTCTTACATAAAGCACCTTTAAGCTTGAAGTTAAAGCCAGCCAAAGACAAGACGCCAGGCAGTTACTGCACCTGTCCAAGACATAGTTAAAGCATGAAACTCCCATCAATCTTCCCATCAACTTTCTGCAAGAAACCAAGCAATGTGTATTCCCCAAAATGTCAAACTATTCCCTTACGGTGCTATTCCACAAAATGGGGGATTGCCTACAGTTATAAACCAGTTAAAGGCTCAGTTAATTTTGCACAGATAAGTTGGTCTGTTGATAGAGCAGGTGCACCGTAGTCCCTCAAGCATTAAAAACAGTGTCATTACTCATCAGTGTAACCACTGGTGTAAAAAAAGGCACAATCTCACTAAAACTGTTATGTTAAAATAGCCTGAAACCTAATCAATAATATATTATTTGTTTCCATTAACTTATTTCCTTGGTTTTTGCCATAACATGTTAAGAAAGCCACCAAACAACCTGAGATGTTACTGGAAGATAAATGAGCTTCTAAAGGGGAGCAGATGTTGGCTAGAGGTCTCATTTGAATGTTACACTGATCCTCTGTTTATGTTTGTGTGGATGTGTGTGTGTGAGAGAGAGAGAGAGAGAGAGAGAGGGAGAGAGGGAGAAAGAGTGTGTGCGTGTGTCTGCGTTTGTGACCACATGAATTTGTATGTAAGTGTGTGTCTGCACGTGGCTGTGAGTCCAGCCCAGCCCTCCCCATCGGCGGAGGTGGCAGGTGTTCCTGTGTCCCCTAAAAGAGCAGGTTTTTATGTTGCCTCCTCAAGTTAGTGGCTTGGTTGCCATGGCGATGCCCCAACAGAAAGAGGCTTGTGTCTGGGGGCCAGTGCCGGGGAGAAGAGGAGGACAAGGGAAGAGGAGAGAAGGGGCTTTACTTGAAGCCACACACTATGGACTTCATTTTGGCTTGACAAGAAAGAGGACGAGAGGAAAATCAAGTCAGTGACACAAAACAGGCTCGGTTTGTCTGCTGGCGTCGGGTTGGCCTCTGTCTTTGCGAATGTCTTGCAAAATGTCGCTTAAATATTAAACTGCTGATGAGAGGATAAGATTGGACTCACATGAAACAGTGCGGCCTAAGTGATGCTTGTAAATCCCGACAATGGGATTGAGAACTTAAAAAGGAATCCAATATCACACATCCTATCAGATTCCTCCCCAGGTGTGACATCTGTCTGCCTAAAGACCTCTGCCCATTACAACTCTACCCTACCTTGTGGCACAGACATCCCCCTCTATTTAGGTGGGACGTGGTAGACAGGCCCATAATCAATCTCTCCCCCTCTCTCTGTATGTGAGTGCGTGTATATCTTCTGCTCTCTCTCTGTGTGTGTGTGGGTGGGTGGGTGTAAGGAGATCTGGGAGAGACTGGGAGTCACCTGTCCCTTGTTGGCCTCTCTGGTCCCCCTCGGGAGGGCTGTAATTCTCTTTTGGCTGGGCTGATCACCAGCTGCCGTACACACACACACACACACACACACAGACACACATACAGGCATAAAGACAAACACACACAGAGACACACAAGCGTCAGTACATTTTCTTCCTTCTCAGAGTTAAAAGATTGAGTTAGCCTTTCTGTGTATTATTGTGTGTGTGTGGAGTGGAAGGGGAGTGTGAGGTGGGGTGGGGTGGGGGCTCAAAAGCAACCTGGCACATTATGACTCAGACCACATACTTTTTGGTAAATGCCTGATGTCCATATTATCACTGTATGGACCACAAAATCTGTGATCATTGTGAGTAGCATGATTCAGGATAAATACCTTGAATCTATTCCAGCTCTGAGCCAAGAAATCTTTTTCAGTCTTTATCTCCCTCTCTTTCTTTATTATTGCCGAGAACGTATTCAAACAATGAGATACCATGTATCTAAAAAAAAAAAAAGCTGCACCAAACCATATCATAGCACATGGGCCATTACTAGCAATAGCGGCATGGTGGGTTTTCGTGGTGATGAACCCACAATTATCTTAATTGCGCTCATTCTCTCAGCTCTACAGGCATTCAGCATCTTTCAGTTCTTTGTTTTAGTTTTCTGGACGGGCCACTTTACTGTCCAGCCAAGCAGGTAAGTATCTCCAGTGAAAAAGCTCTGATGAACCTACTGTATGCTGCATGACTGGCTGGTGATCATAAGCGGAGCATGCTGGCAGTTAGAGGCAGATGTTTTCTGGAGGAGGGCCAAAAACAAATTAAGAGGAGAGTGAATGCTGGATTTGACAATGGGCGGCTGGCTTGAGTCCAAATGAGTGCTCATATTGATTTTGAGAGTTTGCCTTAACGACAAAAAGAACTTAATGTAAATTGAAGGTGTGAAGAATTCAATCAGCACCAGCCCAATCATGAGTGATAAATAATGGCAGAAACCCATGAAAGCAAGCAGCTACTCTCTGTGATATTTGACTCCTAACTCTGGTTCACTTAATCCTGAAGAATGATGGTTCTGCCACAACACACCTTGCACTGTGCCTACAACAACAGTCAAAACACCTTTTGTCATGATAGCCTTATTATAAAGGAGTGGCCCTATCGGCAGCATTCCTCCATGCTATAGACAGTGTGATTCTTAGGAATACAGAGCTGAAATGCCGGTGGAAACAGTAGGCTTTAAAGCAACTTGTGTTTCTTCACAGTCATTTGGGTTGTTCCAAAATATTTGATAGGGGTGACCACACAGATCTTCTTTAATCTTTCCTTGGAGACTACAGAGTAACTAAGACTGTTTATCTAAGTTCTGTATGATAGACTTGTCCATTACTTCAATTATTTTGTTTTTGCTTTTGCCCAAAACTGCTCAAATGGGAAATGTTGCACTTTTCATCCCCTATATGTAGCATCTTAAATTACTGGTTACTCAAATTAACATTTAACATAAGATCATTTATGAGGAGGAAGAAAAGTTTGAACCTGATACAACTACTAATTATTGAAGTTTGAACAGTGCTCACAACCTTTTGGTTTTGTGACCCATTATAAAACACTACTGTCTGTTTGGGAATACTTTTTCACATTTCAGATGTCTGAAATGTTTTGCTCTGAACGAAATTTATCCTTTGGAGGCCTGACACATAGGCTGGAAACCACATAATTAATTTACAGAATACAGACGACTAGCTCTGAATCAAACAAAACAACAGTAAAAGTACTGCTTACATTTACATTATCAGTATAAATAACCTCATAATGTAAACAAATATATCACTCACAGAACAACTTTTTTCTTCAGGCTGAGCACTTTTACCTAAGTACTTTACATTTGCTTTCTCTACTTTCATAAGTGGGATCTTACTGACACTTACTGATTAACACACAGTGATACTGATATAAAGTGACATTAAATAACGCTACATGAAAATTAATGGCAAAATTAAATGCATTTGATTGAATAACATTTGGTAAATATAAATAGTGTGTAATATACATTAGCACATTTGATGCAAGATGTCAGTAGAATTGATGTTTGTTGTTCTGCTTCTGCTGCTTTGCTTGACAGAAATATAAAATGGGTATAATTTTAGCGTCAATTAGACTAGTTATCAATTGATTAAAAACAATATTGAAAAATGGAAGTATTTAAAAGATTATTTACCAGTTTTATGAAATTTATTGGAAGTCCACAAAATTTCACCAGTTAAAATAAGTACTCAAATTGTTTAATCTTTCATTTTCCATCTTATCCATGTTTGTAGGAATTATCGGTACAGGGTACTCAGCTCATGTATTGTTATATTGCAACCTCAAGAACTCGAAACTTTAAAGATTAAACATTAATTATATTTCTGTCCATGGGTGTTCCCCAGAACAGGATGTTCATAATTGGACCATCCTGTTCCTGCATCTTTTTCTGAAATATGATTTCCTCGTGAGCCCCATCAAAGGTAAACACAAGACAAACACACATGCTGTGGAAACTTGAAAAAGGCCTATGTGTCAGATTTTGACTAATCAATGACTGTTGCGGGGAGATTACATAGGAGCAACCACAGTATTTCAGGAGTATGTGGTTGTGAATGTTTGAATGTGTCTCTGTCTCATCTCTATACACTTTTAACAGATCTAATTGGTTTGTTCTCTGTAAACAAAAAATATACGTACTAATACAAACTTCAATCTAGGCATTAAACCTCAGAGCTGATTCACATGAACAATGATGATGAAAAAAATGTAAATACTTTTCCATTTACGGCTGTTGGTCTTAGGCACATTATATGCATTGTGTGTTTGTGATGCAATGGTTTGATTTGGGGTTGCCTATAAGTTGGGCAGGGGGATTGTCATATCTTCCATCATTATCCTTTGGTTTTTACCTTTTGCCAGTAAATCAGTGATTCTACAAGCAGCCTGCAAGACAATTTGCATATAAATCACTGCTTGCAGGAATATCCTTCCTCTGATCTTCTGTGCATTTCATACCCTCCCTCTGATGAAGTTATGATACGGCCAGGAGCTTGGTTTACCTCCTTCATTGACTGTTAGGATAATCTAACATCAAGTCTTGTCATGTCTAAACCATTGTCTGGCATGAAGGAAGAAGAGTGACAAACTTTATGTGTCAGGTTTGAGAACTTGAATTGTTTTAAATATTTACACCCATATATAACCAGAGTTAATTAAACATAAATAAAAATAAAACAACTAATCAAATACGATAGAAAAATTAAACATATAAAAAATATTAATTAAAGTTAATAAAAGCCAGCAAATTAAAGTGTATAAAATATTTGTTTTTGTAAGTTTGAGCTTTAGATGACAATAAAATATATTTTGTATTGCAGTTATTCGCTGATAAACTCCTTCTCATAATAACATGAGTTAGTATGTTTTGCACATAAGTTGTTTATAAGTCTCAAATTGAAACACAATTGAATTCATTTCTTTTTGAGTAATTCTATTCTATAATTATAGCTTCTCATTGTGTGTGTATTATTATTGTTATTCACACATTATTATTATAATTATAATTATTATTATTATTAATTGACTGGCAAAATTTAAGGTTTTCCATTTTGCTGTGAATTAATCAAAGATATCCTGATGAAGATGATGATACTTTGCCGGAATTTTCTATATTTTCACAATAAAAAAGTTTGCAAACCTTTAGCCCATCAGGCGCTTTTGCAAACGACCACCGAGCAGAGGGTCTCCAGCCACAGATCGAGCACCGGGCCTTGAACTGACCTCTCAGGACCATCAAGGGCGAGCTTGTCATCCGCCCTTGGCACTTTGTTGCCGCGCAGGAGTTCCTCAGTGGTTTGGGGTAGATGGAATAATGTGGTACCGTCAATAGCCTCCCTCTCTCTGTGTCCCTCTCCCAGTCCCCGCGGTGCTCCCCGGTTTTGACGACACCGGGAGACCATGAAACGCGGAGGACGTCGTGGTAAAGCACCGAGGAGGCCGAGGGAGAGCAAAAAGGAGGCGGTGGGCAGCCTTTGTAGTCAGGGATGCGAGTATCCCCGCTCCGTGTCAAACCTCTCTGAAGAGATGGGCCACATTCAGCCGGCGTGGAAAAGCCAGGCAGGTGGGCTCACCTGCAGGCGGGCTGCGGTTGCATAGGCCTGAACCGGGGATATATGGAAGAGAGGAAAAAAGAAGAAAGAAAGAAAGAAGGAATGTAAAGAAGAGCGTGGTTTCGGGCTATATCACGCGTTTGCCGCTGTCCTGTAGCCCCCCAACCCATCCTACAACCCCTTCCCTCCACCCCTGCGCTCCAGTTGCAGTGAGTGTGTGAGCACAACCCTCACCACCTACCACCACTCCTCCTCCACCCCCACCCCCCCCCTCGTTTGAGTGTCTGCCGCTGGGCTGGTGCCTGAGGATGGGGGAGTTAGAGCCTCACCGTCCGACTACCTGTGGCCCCCACTGCATGGTGGAGTGGAGGACAGTGGGTTTTCGAGGATGTACACGTTGATGCCGGGACATCTTTGCGAGAGACACGAATGCTTCCTCAGCATTTTATCGGACATGCCGACGTTACGACATTTTATTGACAACATAAAAAAGGTAAACACTGAAAAGTGTGTTTTGAAGTGTTGTTGCAGAATTTGATGGCAAAATCTTTGTAACGAGGCTGGAAATGTTCTTTACGGTCAATATTATTATCAAAACGGAAATGTGCAGTGCACGATTTTTTTTAGTATTATAATTGGGCTGTTCAACTCCATGCAATAAAATTATAATAAGTGGGGGAAGGCGTCAAAGCTGATGAAAACACCATGAAACTCTACTACTAAATTGTTTTTATATTTACAACGATTTGAGCTTGAAATGCTACGAGTTTAACAGGGTTTTTAAAGGACTGTTGCTGTGGAGTTCCAGACAATGCAGTCAGTAGACAACACGTGCTCATAAAGTTTGTCGCCTCGAAGCATAAACTTTGATAGAACAGGACAGGGTAAGCAGTTAGCTAGTTATTTTACGAAGCTAAAACGACTCAGTGTGTAATGTTTGTGCTCTTGCGTGTTCTCTTTAAATGTTCTTGTTTATTTCCTTTTAACCGGTAGACAGCCCATGAGCCAAACTTAAGCAACACGCCACGTGAAGTGAATTTTTGAACACACGAGACAGTTTGTTTAACGCAAAGCTTAAAAAGCATAAAAGAGGCTAATTTGTGTTTAGTTATTTTACATTACTTTGTGTTAGGTGAGGAGGACATGAGTTGCTATGCGTAATAGGAGGAGGTGGACGTTGGGACATAGCGCTGCTCTTGTGTTGATAGTCGGAATAAACATGACAGTCCTGTTGTTACCTACCTGGAGCACAGTTTGACCATATCTGACAAAGATGGTGTCTTCACTCCATCTGTATACCTCATCTAGGCATTGCATGTGCCAACTTTCTGTGAATATGCCTTTGTGAAAACTCTCCCAAAATAAATCACCCTCGCCAGGATTCCCCACAATATTTTCAAAGAGACAAGAAAAAAAAATTCTACAAAATGGACAAAGAAAGTATTGGTACTCAATGAGCCTGTGGCCGAGATTGGAAAGGCGCTTATGGAGGTACAAAGCGAGATTTGAAGAACAGGGGACCTTTGTAGCCTAAAAGTTGTCCAGACCGAGGAAGAGGACCTCTCCACCATCCGGGAGGTGGCGGTACTGAGGCAGCTTGAAGTGAGCACCCCAATGTTGTCAGGTAAGTGAGGTGCGACAGCCCAGTGTGTATGTGTCCTGGCATGTGTGTGTGTGTGCATTTGCATGTTTCAGAGACAGAGATGTGCGGATAGTCAGAGAAATATTGTGTATGAGATTGAGACACTCTACTTCCTTTACGATGGTCTCTGGTAGCAACAAGCTGCCTCATATGACCTTTAGGGTAGGCCTGTGCTCATACTTGTCCACTGCTTTTGTAGCAGAGTCCTTCCTCTTTGACAGTTTTATGCTGACAATATATGAAAAAATGGGTTACACAACAAGTAGCTGGCAGCTGCCACTATTTAGCAACAGTAGATGCACACCCTGTCAGATCACTACTTTCTCACCATTTTCCTGTTTGTCTGCATTATTGAATTCCTGTCTAGTTTGAAACCCCGCCTTTGTTGATGATCATTGGCGGTCAATCACTGATCCATCTCACACATAATTTGTAAATAGCGTAACTCCTCAGCTTTAAAAATAAGTCTGCTCTGCCTAAAAGACATAAGACACAACATCTCTCCAAACTGGCAGCTTTCTATACCCTTTTCCCTGAAAGGGCAGTGGTTTATAAGTGCATTGGTTCAGTGTATGCATATTTAAAGTATGTATATTATTTAATGCATAAATGTGAAAAAGCGTACACTGATCTCAATGAGACTATCTGTTTTAAATATTAAAAATAATAATAATAGTCAAATGTGATCAGAGCCAGAGCTGGTGATTTAGATAAGTCTGACAGTGTCTTCCTCAAGAGCGCATTGACAGGGCAGATGAGCTTGGGATGCATCAAACCTGTGAAGTTTCCAAGTGTAGTGGATTTGGGAACTGCAATGAACAATAAAATTTGTTATTGATTAACATATGAACTATTTTCTTGTTTGGTCCTCTTGTCTGTAAAGTCGTCAAATTGCTTGCCAACAGTCACAAACCCAAAAGAAGATTGAAAAAACAGGAATTGTTCATCTGAAAAGCTGCAGCCATTGTTTTGTCATTTTTGCTTATTTAGATAAGTGATCAAAATAATTTAATTGTATCTATTATTACAATTGACAATTAATTTATCAACAGTACTATCAAAGCCCCCAAATCATCTTAACAACAATTTTGTTTGGGGTTGGCGTGAATATTGAGTTTTAATATTTAATCACAAATAGGTTCCCAAGATCAGAGATGGTCTCCTCTCAAATATATATATTTTTGTCCACTGGGCATTTAAAAACAAAACAAAACATAACAACCAGTGAAAAAAAAACATGTTGTTTCCATCAGTCCCATCTATACTTCCAAAGTGCCCATGAGCAAAGCAATAATAGTCCTCGAGTCAAAATGGATTTACTAGATGTAATCATTTAGAGACAAATACATACAGCCAGCTTTTGCCTAGTTCTCCTCCTCTCCACTCTGCACGACCCATTTTCTTTCAGTTTTGTAATGAATTGTTCCTCCAGAGGTCAGTAGTAGATACTGCGTCATATGTTGGCACTAATTCAAAGTCTGACCTTGGTACTTGTTTTATTATGGAATATTGAGTGCTTTGGGATTGGAGGAAGTTCTAAATGGACATTTCAAACATGGCTAGTGCCCGCTTGCCTCTAACAATAAGTCTAGCGAATAAATAGATAATGGAGGATAATGGTTGTGCTACTCTTAAAGGGATCACAATGGGTTTTATTCTCACTGGAAGACCGTCGTCAGTGAGCATTAAGATTGTCTTACGTCAGTTTTATTCAGTGGTTGTTATATTGAAGTTGCCACAACTGTGAGCATAGTTTAGAGAATATACAGTAGCATTTGTTGCAATAAATTGCTTCTACAAAAGGTGCAAACTGTCTAGCTCATTGAACCATCAGAGAACCACACTGGCCTCCAGTTGTAAACACCATTGCAAGCAGCGGGCCAGGAAGAAGGTGTGGCTGGGCCTTCTGTGTGAGCTCAGGCAACCCTGGATGTTATTATTCATTCCATATGTTGGAAATTGTCTGCTGAGAGCCCCATTGTAGCCAACAATCCGAGCAGTGAGGGCGTTTCCTTTAACGCTTCAAGAGGAGGCGCCGTCTATTCTGTGACATCATGCAGTACTAATACCTTGAACAGATTGCCTCTCCTCCTGCTTTGACTCAGCATTTCCGTCCTGATTACAAGGTGTTGGCGACGGACACATAGTGCCTCGTTGGATAGGAATGAAAGGTTTCCGGAGGAATTTAGTCATTTCTTTCCATGCTTCAATTTAAGCGGCTTATGTAAATTAGCTAGTTTGAATTATAGCAGCACATGCATTGTTGAAAGTATTGATGTGGCATTGAGTAGGGTCACTGTGAATTCATATTTTGCAACAATAATTCTCTTTGGTTTCACATTATATTCTCTCATTCCATCACTCTTTGGATTGGAGTTTAAGTAAACATCCTGTAGTACCCTCAGTCTGTCATGATGACTTGAAAGCTTTGTAGGAAACCGATAATGGGTTTACCCTGAAAAGGTCTGTGCAGGGTTTATTATATATTGTTTATTATATGCGATAAATATGCTGTAGAAGTCAGAGTCTAAGTAGCCTAGATATTACAAACCATATTTACCACTTCATTGGCTCATTCACATGCTTAAAGATAATAATGCTATCAACTTTAAGGCAGCTACAGCCAATCCACCATTACTTTGTGGCCATTACTGACCAACTACAACTTGCATCTGATGGAGATCCATCAAGGATCCTTCAACTCTCTATCCTGAAGTGAAAGATGCTGCCATTGCCATTGCCGCATAGAGTATCAGGAGTTGTCATAGTGCTGGTTGAGATGCTGCTGTGGTCCCCAGCTCTTTAAGAGGACATACTGGATAGGTTTTTTAGCTTTTCACTAAAGCCTGCCTTGGCAGGTCTGCCGACATAATCTGGATTCTTGGCAGCAGATTAGTTGCCTGGTGAGCACAACCACCACCATAAACACTGGGGTTTGCAGGGCTTGATGGTCTTAGATCTTAAAAGCTTAGCATTACGGAACCAATGGACTTTTCCAGAGTAACCTGAAGAGAGTGATATCAGTATGACCTGCAGCTCTAAGTTTTCCTGCTTCTTGTTTGTGGGTTTCTGTTGAATAAAAATACTCAAGGGCCAAACTCAAAGTTCTTGTACAGATTTATGATATAAGTCCCAGAATGGATGATGCTTTTACTGATAATACAAAGCAGACATGTTCAGCTCTCAGCTATTTGGAAGTTTATTGGAGGATTTTCCTTTCCACCAACTGAATTTAGATCTTTTCATAAAAGAACCAGACCACCAATGAGAGAGAAGATATGGTCTGTCTTTTAGTTGTCAGAAGCTGTTGCAGCATACTGGCGTGTAAACCAAATCAATTGTGTTGGTCTCCACCTGATCTCTTGACCAGTTGTTGATGTGTGCGTCTCAGACTGACGAAGCAAACTCCACTTTGGTCTTTTGAGCATGTGGATGGGACCTGACCTACCCTGGAGAAAGGCCCCTGACCCGGTACCTAAGGACATCTGAGTAATCATTGTTCCTTAAAGTATTTGGGAAGTAGCCTTCACCTAATAAAACATCACTAACAAACAAAGATAATATTCCTAGATGCATCTTCATTTTTGAACAATTTGAAATGTTACTTTTCGTTTCTGTTGAAATATGAAGGAAGCTATTTGCTAATCCTTTGCGGCATGAACGTTGCATGACCACAGCCATATCTGTATGGTGCAGTGAGCTTTGTGGCCAGTGATGGAGGAAAGGTGCGCTCCTCAACATCAAGCGGAGGCATTTGAAGGGCAGCACATGTGGCAGATGGGCTCTAAATTAGAGACTCTGTGCCTTTCTCTATTTCCACTTTACCCATTCTCTCAGCTTTACCTCCAGTATTACAGATGGAGAAGGAGAAAAAGTGTGTGTGTGTGTACATGTGTGAGAAACTAGATAAAATTTCCCTTTTTGTGTTTAAAAGTACTCAAGACATGTAACAGTTGTCTTTCTACAGTCAATCACTCTCTGTGTCCAACCATTCTATTGAAGGTTAACACATTCAAACAAACCACCCCTATAGTTCGCTGGTTCATTTAATAAAATCAAGTATCCTTACACTTTGCCAAAAGGTCGAGTGGATGTGTTTCAACTCCTTTCACTACTGTAACTGTCCTTTTATTTTGGTACTTACAAAGCGCTTTTAAAATCTTTCTTTATCATGTGTTTCCCCAAGGTCCTTAGATATATAAGTGGACGAAAGTTTGGAGGGCATATCTTCTATTTTGGGCCGCAGAGGGGCCTCAGAGTTAACGTGTCATGTTTGAAACAGAGAACTTTTGGAAGCTAGAAGTAACCGTTGGTTTCACCCAGGGTTGGGTTTTTGTGTCAGGCTGTAATGTTGGTGTTAGGATGCTGGTGAAAAGTAGGCAGGTCAGGTAGATCACCAGGGCTCCCAGAAGGGTTTTTGCTTAAGTTGATACAGTATGTATGGTGCATGGTTTCTGTGAATACCTTTGTGTGGTGATGATTGATGTTGTTAGACCTCAAATTTAACTTATTGCAATACTGAGGCACCATTACAACATGTAAATGCAAATGTAGTTATTGTTCATTGTTGCTTTCTTTGACTGTTGGATGTTAAATACTGCCAGTATACTTATAGTATTCAGAGCTGAAAAAAGTGTTAAAAGCATTTTGTAGCTTTTTCAAATGTGAAGATTAGATCTTTCTTTCTTTATATAATTTAAATTTAAATTTGGACTGTTGTTAGATTGGCATAAAATATGTCACCTCAGGCTTTAGGAAAATGTTCATTGTTTTCTGATGTTGTAGACAAAATTACTTGTGAAAATAATAGACATTGGAGTAATCATTAGTTTATGAACCCAGTAGTTTTACATTTTCTGTTTTATTATTATTATTTGTTTTATGTTATTGTTGTGTTACATTAGGTATGAATTTGAAACTCATTTTATAATTGGTGTTCTGCCATAGCTGGGTCATTGATCAATTAGTTAATCAGCAAAATCAGTTATGACAAAATTGTCATCATTTGTGATAAATGGCGGCTAGTTCACTGTTTCCATCTGGATTAATAACTGATGGATGCTTGGAAGGAAGTGAGAAGTCCTCATACAAGATCTTTGGTTGAGCTACTTTTGTGGTGTAAAAGGCAGTGGTATACTTGACGAAATGGTTGATATGGCGTGTCATCCGTTTTATCTGAAGTCAGAAGTGTTTACAGCTGTTCCAAATGGCCACATAGGGATGTAGTGAAAAGCCCTTTGTCATAGAGTGGTGAGACACAACATTTGTTCAAATGGGGATAGAAGTGCACTTTGGACAGTGTCTCTCTCATTGAATACAACCCTGTAGTTTTGTGAGAAGAAAGAAAAAAAAAAAGCTTGAGATAAGTTCAAACCATCACTGTGAATTAGGCTCACTTGTCTGATTGTCTTTTTGAAAGTTACAAAAATTGTTGGACACTGACCCCCTCACCACAGCAGTTCTGACGTTAGAAAGTCTGGGAGAGGAGGTTTCTGGCAGCACATTCAACAATCAAGCGAGCACTTTGTTTGACATACATTGCGGGCACACCTCCTTCTCTTTCTCTAACATATACAGCTCAAGTCTTTTGGGGGACAAAAGGACAATGATGGGTGACAAGTATTGAGCACCATCCCTGTTATTTCTAGGACAGTGGATACTGTGTTAACCCCCACCCCCACTGTGCCCCTCTTCTCAGTAACTTCATTTGCCCCTGTATGCCAGATGACACGATTATGGATCTGTCCAACAATCCTGGTTGCACACCTCTGCCATTGGATTAAATGTTCACTGTCAGTGTCACCCTTGAATTCCTAAACCAAAATTGAAGCATTTGCTCCCCAAACAAAGACCCTAAAAAGAAAGAGCAGGCTGCACTCAAACCAATCACACAGGACCAGACACCCCACCCTTGCCCAGCCTGTCCCTTTATTTACCTACCCTCCACCACCCAGTCCTTACTCAGACTCAAGACCCACCACATGGTCATTGATGAAGAGCCCTCCTCCAGGAATCAAGTAGGCTGGAAGGACATCAAGCAACAGCCAGGCTGCTAGCCTCAGTACTCCTCAACCCGGGCCAGCGCTTGGGTCTCTACCTCCTCACCGCCATCGTCCAAGCTTCAAGACCTGGCATTCTGTGGGCCCTTGAGGGAGGTTAGCCGAAGCATGGGAGGGAATTACCTGCGCTAACGGCGGAGTGTCCCATATTGTGCCCTAGCTACAATAAACAATGCTGACTGCCTCTGGTACATTTTACATTAGAAAGGAGGCGCCTCAGAAAGCCATGTTTTGACACCATCTTGCAGAGGGCTGACTACTTTTCGGTCCTCCTGCTTTTTCAGGTTCAGATCTGCTTTTTGTGATTTTGACCATCCTGGCCAAGTTGTTGTGAAGGTTGGTTGAGCGTTGCCAGTTGAAGACGGATTGTTTGTTGAGCAATTCCTGTGGTCTCTTTGCTGCTGGAATCAACTTTGTGTTAAGCTGGTGGATCACTTTACGCTCTCTGCGTCACATGTAGTCTAAGCTGGGGCAGTATTTGGCTGTATTTTAATCTCAAACATAGTTCCTACAGGCTAAGCACAGTTATGCTGTTTAACATAGTTGAGATATTTGCATTACTTGGTTGTGAGGGTAATCTGACAGCGAAGATGGCACTCGGACCCAGGGGCCAAGATTGTTTACTGTGTTTGTCCAAAGTCACACTTCTGAGACAATTAGTGTTTACCGAGTACTGAAGAGCACAGTGAAGCTAGCTGTTTAAAGCAGAGAGGGAACGCTGATGGAGGGCATACTAACATCATCGGCCCTCGCACACACCATGTAACTGCCTGCCTCTGTCCTATGGCCCTGCCTGTCTGCTGCCCACTTGCCGGTCATGGCTGGATGGAATGAAAGGAAGGTCTGTTTATGCATCTGCCTGCCTTGTGGTCAGAGGCACCCTCACATGCATGCTGCACACACACACACACACACACACACACACACACTGTTGCACTCTTACACAGCCTGAGATGTACATGCACAAATGAAATGTAGGCAACATGTTACATTAACATGAACTCAGGGGGACATTCAGCTTGTGTGTGTATACAAAAACACAGACACACACACACAGAGACAGACACACACACACACACACATACACTCATCACTCCCCATCTCTGCAGTGCTGTGTGGGGCGCCCTGTCTCCTCCTCTATGGCTAGCACAGCAGCCAGCCCCGCGCCGTTTGCTAATGTTTTCTGCTTGAGTGTGCAGACCCCTTTGACTCACTCACCAGCTGGTCGGCTAGTGAATAGAGCTGCGGGCTCGGGTCCATGTCACTTGTGAGGTCTTGGCGGAGGGTTTTTGGGGGGTGTGCGTGGGGGTGGGGGGCACAGTGTGTATAGGAGAGAGTGTGTGTATTTTGGAGGGGGGTCTATGGTCTAGGATGCAACACACCCAGCATTACGGTATTTCATTTTGCCAACATTTCTCCTTTCTTTTTTATCTCAATGTTGTTTCCTTTAGTGCAGCTGGTTTTCAAAAAAATCATTGACACATACTATTTTAAATTAATTTTTATCTGTTATTAGGTCTTAACCCAAAACGGTGCTCCCTAGATTTTATTCGATCAAACAATCTGAATTATAGACCTAACAAAACCACCTGGCCTCAGTCCCTTGTAATAACTTGTTATTTGTTTACAGGTGTGGGACCTGTTTGGTAGTATTTCAGTTTGAAAAGAACAAGTCATAGCTGGTTTTGACATAGTTCACACCTGTTCACACCATTTTACTTTTGTTTAGAGTGTCATGGATGCAGTGCCTATGGCCATTTCTGAGGTCAGCTTTTGGGCATAAAAAGAGAGCCAGCGCCAATTAACTCAAGCAGGACAGCTGCTGAGAAACAGAGATCTATGCTTGTGCAGAGCGGGGGCCTCTCCCTGCCTCTGTCATTTGTGTATGTGTGTGTGCATGTGTGTCAGTTATCAAACATCTGCCACAGTCAACAAGAAAAGACACAGGCCTCCTCTGGTTAACTCCCTCCCTACCCCAGTGTCTCAGCCATTTTGCTTAACTTCTCACTGCAGGTCTCATTCAGGCCTTTTGTTGCCTGGTTTGACAGAGGAATTAATTCAAATGTTGATCTAGAGGTGCAAGGTCACAAAGCCATCTGTCTGCGACATTTTGCGAGGACAATTAAGTCAGAACCTTTTGGGAAACTAAATCAGGTCCGATTTAATAATTCAGAGCCACCTATGAAAAATGTGATCAAACCTGACCAAACTTAAACCATCTGGTCTGTGCTGTTTGCACACTCAGTCTCATCTTATTCATGACTTAATACCTTGACCCTAATATCCTAAATGTTAGATCATACTTATTTTCCCTCTTTCACTGTATTATTTTTTATGTCCTTGTCATGTTTGCAAAAACCCACCCATATCTCTGCTCATTCCATTTTGTTGTCTAACAGGATATGATGTACCAGCTGCTCCAGGGGTTGGACTTCCTGCACTCGCACCGCGTGGTCCACCGTGACCTGAAGCCCCAGAACATCCTGGTCACCAGCGGAGGACAGATCAAACTGGCCGACTTTGGCCTAGCCCGCATCTACAGCTTCCAGATGGCGCTCACCTCTGTGGTGAGTTATGTTGTTCATATATCTGAACACAGTAGGGCTCATTCAATAGTTTCTTGCAACAGAGTACTCAAAACAAACACTCCCTAAAAACTGCGAGTCCATGGTTTCACAACAGATGAACTGAGACCCAAAAGTGGGTCGCAGGATGTTTTAACTGGGTCACAGAAACGAATAGACTTGGACAGGGGAATATTACATGATCTAATAAATAAAGTGATGACGTTATGTTAAGTTTGGGACCTGGTAGCAACTGAGCTCTATTGCACCTGTCTACTTTGGTGAGTATTAGATGCTACTTCTGCATTCTAAATCTCTGTGTCAGCATAACAAGCATATCTCTTGCATTTAATTTCATTTTGCAATACTTTTGAGTTGACTGCTTTTTTGGTACAACCTGTAACCACTGCAGACTGTAGGCAACAGCAGCAATCTAGGTACTTTTTGAATAGAAAGAAACTTTATATAGCCTCATCGGCTCTCCGTGTCCTACTTCTCTCTGTAACCACACTTTGATTTTTGATTGCCTCTTGTTTTTACTCAAGTATACTGTATAACTGATCTAGAAAGTATATTCTAGTAGTAGGATCTGTGTAAAAAAAAAAAAAGAAAAAAGAAAAGAAAGGAAAAGTATGTCTGTATACCGACAACACTGACAGCATCATTCTCATCATGGCATTTTAGTATACACACACACACACACATAGAAAAACATAAACACGCTGTCTTGAACTACCCTCCCATCTCTAGAGAGTTAGATGAAAAGCATCTAATGTGATGTAGCGGGCACTTACAGGGCATCAGCGGGTAGCTCTGCAGCACTGGGCCAAATGATAGGGTTTCTCTGTGTAAAGTGAGAGCCAAGGGGCCCCGCGGCCTGTCTCAGGAATCCCTCAGTGGTTGTCACAGACAGGGATGGAACAGACGAGGAGAGACAGACACCCCTCCCTTCCCAGTGTCGGTACTTTGATGTCCAACTGTTGAGCTCTGGGCTCTGATGACCAGATAATATAGAGGGAGACTGAAAGGAGTCTTTTGGAAGAGCTTGAAATAAGGCGCGATGAGACTTTTAAGATTAAGGTAGCCAGCTCAGTCGCTCCATACCTTTTTATTTGCCAAGAGACGGCTTTCTGACCTGTTTCGAATTCACACAGGCACACACACGTATGCCCCTTAGCTCACCGATCAACCTGACCACACCCAACCTATCAGGTTCATTTGTTTTTCATGGTGGACTGGATTTTAGCAGAGCCTTTTTGTTCAAATAATACATGTGCTTTGTTTGTTTCACTTTGACAGTGTCTGAGTATAGTACTAGTTGAGACAGAGATGTAATCAGACTGAAAGTGTTGATAGCGTGAGTAATCTAAGAGACAGATATTAATGACTTGGCATGAACATGGAGTGGTTGTATCTAGCCTTATCCAATAAACTGCACAATTTCGACCACAAATGCAATGCATATTTTTAAAGATGGATAAGTTAATGTTACTTACCCAATCTGCAGATGATGTATCAAAATATTTGGGGAGTTCAGATCAGGGCTGGAGCTGATGGCCACGCTGTTCTTATTCAGTCAAGTTAGCAAAACTCAGGGGAACATAATTTCTCATCCAGTTGTGCAGCATCTGTCTGGCTAAAGTAAATATAAACTTCCTTTGGGAAAGAATGCAAACTGTTATGCGGCATCAGAATAGATTGGCACATTCATTTGCTTCATTGTCACTGCACAGCAAGAGAAGCAGTTGGGCTAGTGGACACTAGCAGGTGCTCCTCCCTTAATCTCTCGAGTTGACGTATTTACTGTATGTCTCACTAAATAAGGACTTGTACCCTGTGACATTTTGCAAATGCACATAAAAAAAAAACGTAATATAGAGCAGTTTAAGACATGGCAAATCTGGTTAATTAAAGGTCAAGTTAAAAATCTATTACTCTGAGCACAGCAACTCAGGTGCTAGCGGCAGGATGAAATCCAGCGGCAATGACAGTCCACCACGCACAAAAAGAAGCCACATTATTTAGCTCAGATTTCTTTATTGTACTAATCAAACACAAGTGAGTAAACACATTTTGTTCTATTGCTTTAAAAAAAAAAAATTTAATTTATTTTTTTTGCATTCTAGCAGTATTTTACTAAAGTAGATCGTTCAGCCTTTAACAGAATTGTTTTTCTTGGCACAGCAATAAATGTAGTCCTAAACAAAAAATAAGTTATTGAGAATAGCCTATCATATTTATTATACCTATATTATGCTTATTTCACACTCATTACGTGAACAATGGATGACTCATTGTAGATATCAGGAAGCCAGGCCAAACGACACATTACAGGAGACAGAAAGTTTTTCAAACTCTTAACATAGAATGAGTCATGACTTAAACTTTTGATCAGAATTTATGTAGATTTTTGGTCAGATAATGTAAAGATGGGGTTACAGATAAAGTGATTATCACAACAAAATAACAGGTGCTTTAACTATAAAGGCAGCAGTTTTAAGGAAATACTGATAAATGTCTACGTTAGTGATGTCAGGACAGATTTTGACTGGGGGAGTTTCAAAATTTTGGAATTTTTCTCTAGGTTTTTCTCTGTTTGAGTAATGTGTGATTGTAGCCCAGGCCCCAACCATTAATTTCTCAGTATTGTTATCAAGGGTAATTTTTATGATTAAGATAAGTGTTTTCTCAGTTAATGTCTGTAATTTATCATTCTGATTAACGATAATACACAGCTAACTCTGAGAGGAAGTCATACCTAACCATAGAATTTACATAGTGTTATACAATATTCAGTATATGTGTGGTTTCACTGGAGGTTTTGTCTTTTGAGTAAATGTTATACCTCATTATTGACTAGACGGGGACACTTTTAGACGAGGTTAGAATACTTAGCTGGGAATTCACCTTTAGATATGAGTGACAGATATCAAATCCCCCGAAACTACTCACGTACACACAGAGGCACTTAACATGTGAATCTGTTTGCACACAAACTCACACACTCATTTCCTTCCTTGGTTATACAGACTGGGCCACAAAAATGAGATGGAAGTGGTGTGTGTATGTGTGAGCGTGCGTGTGTTACTGCAGCGGGGCGCTGCAACGTGAGCACGGGATCTTCGGTTCCAGATGAATGTTCCTGTGTCTGGAATCCCCCTATCAGTCCAACACACACATACATAAACACACACACACACAGTCTCCATTCATCCATTCAGTGTTTCCTCTTGCTAATAAAAGCAGATAATCTACACTGTATTCAGTGCACATGTACACAAATACACACACTGTTTAAGAGGATCTTCCCCTTTGCCCAACAGACCAGCAGTTACTTATTTAGTCACCTAATGTCACCGTTACTGGCAGACAGATGGGCTTTGGAGAACTGCTGTTGCTTAAGCGAACGAGACACTTCTCTCTCACTTTCCAAAGTGATTCATTTAGCGCTTCTAGAATGACAAGTTTAGCTGAAGTGAGCATTTGCATAAAGTCGTCAAAAGAGTCCCTCGCTCCTCTTTTTTTTTCCAGAGCCACTAACTGAAAGTAGCACTCTTGTACTTTCTGCTGATGATTTACCAGCATTGTTGAACTTCTCTTTTTGTGATGAATTTGCTTTCTCACCTAGCAACGTGCTGGCTTGTTAATATGTCATTGACAAAAAATGCGGCCTGGGTGTGTGTATAAAAAACGTGTGGAGTCTGGGTGCATTTGCACACACGCATGGTTGTATGTGACTGATGGCCCCGTCGACATCACTCACCTACCATGTTGCACATATTTCACCCTCCCTGGTGGGGGATGGGAGGGGTTGGGGAGGGAGGGAGGTAGGAAAAGAGAGGGAGACCACCCATTGGGTTGGTACAGGGGTCCAGATTAGGCTGCCCCTGGCAGTCCCTAGGGGTCTGTTGCTTTGTTGATGGTTTTTTAATGACCCCAGTCTGGCTGCAGCCTCATTGTACAGCCATGAGTGACAGGCAGATGGGAAAAGCTGATGGGTTAATCTGACATACCAGAAAAGAGTGGAGAGGGATCTTTTCTCGGTCCATCCCACTGAGATCCCATTTCTGCTAAAGCACTTTAGGGAGCACCACTTCTTTTGATGTTATTTGAATCTGGAATAAATGCTACAGCAAATTTTTAATACAAAATACCACCCAAGAGTCTGTAATGTCACAGAAATTCCTTTGTGTAATGCAGTGTTAGAGCATAACTTATTACCATCCAAATACTGGTGCGGAATTAGGCAGGTTCGATCAAAGACCCTGATTTGAAGATTTGAAGTCATCTGACTTGGACTCTAAATCAAAGTCGAGGGACATATCAAAATTAAAACCTAAGGCTAAAAGTGTCTCTCTAACTGGCCAAGTGTGGAGAGAATGAGCTTCAGTCAGGCGTGTCAGTTCTTACTGTAGGACTCCTACAGTCATTGGTCTAAGAGTAATTACTGGCTCCTAATTTAGGGTTAGGGTTATGGTTAGAGGTAGAGGTAGTCTGGAGGACTCATGAGTCCATAAGCCCCGCCTGCTATCAGTCAGCTGATTCTGGCATTGCACCATGTCAGATCAGTGTATTGGGAAAGTATAATTCTGAACATTATTTAAATACAAATAATGATGAACTTTGAACGGGGTCAACCCCACCTGTTCCTGTAGTGTAGGAGTTCTCAGTTCCTCAGTAAAAGTTTCTCAGGTCTTGAGAAGGATCTCTTAGCAAAGGGAACTTTTGGCTCCGTTTAGAAGGACTTAATATGGTCCTTGATCTGGAAGTGACAGAGGAGCAGAGGTTAGGTCAGGTGTTCCTTTCAAAACATACAAAAGATAACCTCCTGTAACCTGAAGGTGGTGGTCTTCACCATCCACACATTGGCAATCATTGTAGTACAAGGCTGACTGGATGGTCCCATGAAACCCATTAGTTTCCTCTCTCATGCTTGTCATGCGCATGTCGTTGCCTGTCAAATTGGATTTGGAAAACTAAAGGGGAACACCACCAGTCTTTTATTTTAGCACTTGTTGTCGGACTCTTGTGTTTTTCTTTTTTTGAAACCAAAATAAACTTCCATAATTTACATGTGATGACAAGATTAACTTTATTAGTGGTGAAGATGTTTTTTGTCTTCTGCCTCTGAGCTTATCTTAACTGACTGTTATTGAGTTACACGATAGCCAGAGGGAATTTTACGATTCTTCAAGCTGTGTCCTTTCAAGTCTTGTTCAGTGAAATAATTGCTTCTACATTTTCTTTTACAGGACCAAATAAACCGAATATTAGCACTGTTATTAAATATATTAATATATAAATATCTTCTGAGAGAATCTGTACAGTCACTGTCATAGTTTCCAGTAAACTGCTTTTGGTGACATGCAGAGGAGTGAAACTGTTACCTGATCAAAGGTATTTTCCCAATTCTTCCCCCTAGTTCCCTCTACTTATAGCCCTCCCACTACATTTACCAGAATAAGACACCCATATCTCAGACGACATTAAACAAATTGAAACCAGATTTCCTGCCCGTGCTCAAACAGCAGACGGTCTTTTACAATACAGAGCTTTCAAGAGCAGTCAGACTCTATTCAGTCTGCATTTGTATTTTCACTGTGAAGGTGTTTCCCATTTTTGGGCCCTTGTTTGACTAAGAATATCAGTTAGAATCTGTGGGTGTGGGTTAGGGGAAAGTGCAGATTGGTGTGTTCTCACTTGCGGCATGTTATGGTAATCTTAAAAGATAGTGACGGCTCTGCAGATAAAGGGTCTTTCAGGCAAGCTGCATGCTTGTTGATGATGGTTTTTGGTACTTTGTTAGTTAAGGTGCAGCTTTGTTTAACAGTTTTGCGACGATGATTTTATGAAAACTTCTTTGCAAAACATTATGTCTCAGGACCCCTGCAATATCACACATGCAAGCATTAGTTGTGCACTATCCCTAGTTGTGCAACAGAGTTCAGAAAGACTGACTGATGAAACAGAAATTTCTGAGTGATGACCAAGGATGAACTGGACAGTCATGTCTGTGAATCTGTTCCTTTGCCAGACAATGTGTTCCTACTCTGGACCGACCAAAAGAAAGGCAGGCAGGCAGCAGTAGGGAGAGGGAGGGGGGGAAAACCCTTGCACTGCACGCAGGAGAGCACGTGCAGCACTCTCTGGGAATGTTTAGATATCTCCTCAAACGGCTCCGCATGGGAAAAAAAGGAAAAGTCATCCTCTGTGCTTTGACTGTAGCCGGCTGGAGCAAAGGGGCTGGCCCCAATTTGACATAAGCAAACACACACACACACACACACACACAGAGTACACACACACACACACACACACACACACACACGCATACATGAACAGGGATATACTGTACATACACGCATTCAAGCGCAGACAATCACATTGTTATGAATGTTTGTACAGAGGCATACACACCCTCACATTTGTAGTTCTGCTGTTCTTCTCTGCAGTTCACAATATTAATTGTCGATTGGTCTCTTGGCAACGCCCGCAGGATGGGAAAAGGGGGTACTGATCGGTGTGTGCGCGGTGCATGTGCACGCACACACCGGCATCTGGATATTAAAGCCTTGTCTGTACCAGCAACGGCAAAGAGGAAGAGGAGGAAAAAAAAGAGAAAAAATTACAGCATATATCAGGAATTTTCCAGCTAATGATGTGCGGATGTGTGTAGCACTGGGGAGAGAGAGCCACTGACTGTGCTGTCTTTGTTTCGCTCGCCGAGGGCCCCATGCTGCATTCCTGTACGCTGTGCATACTTTGGCAACAGTTGTAGTGCCCCTTTTTTTCCCTGTTTTACTGTATACAGTTTGTGTGCTGCTCTTGCACTTTTCTTTCTGGCCCTGTAGCTCTGTCTCTCCCTCCCCTCTGTCTCAATCTACCTTTCCCCCTCATCTCTCTCTAAAATCTTCTCTCTCCCTCTATCCTTCCTTATTTCCTTTCTTGGCCCGGTGCAGCGGTATTGTTGCGACTGTAAATTGTCCTTTTTGCAGAACAAGAGAGCGAAAGAGGGAAAGTGAGGGAGGAGTGAAATAATGGTGTTTACAACATGGCTGACTGCTGGAGCTTCGAATGGGGCCTCTCTGGAGACACAACATCACAGCCTCAGCTCCACTGTACTCTCTGAGTGCATAGTTTTGCTCATATTATTATTATAACATCCGCTGCTTCTCCCATATGTGGCCTGCCTATACTGTAGCCTTTATCCGTTTTCCTCTGAGATTCACTTAGGAAGACTTTAATTTGTGGTGGATTGCTTTCAGGAATGTAATCTAATTCTAGCTTAAGACCCAAAGCCTGAAACAGTCAAGCCATTTACCTGAGAGAATTAACTGCACTGCACATTCATTGCTTTTTTATTCAGTAACTGCTGAAAGTTCCAATCATGCTTTTATTGATTCAGTTACAACAGTTATTTAGCTGGGTGCATCCATTACTTGTCTGTAGATTGTGTGTGTGTGTATGTGTGTGTGTGTGTGTGTGTGTGTGTGTGTGTGTGTGTGTGTGTGTGTGTGTGTGTGTGTGTGTGTGTGTGTGTGTGTGTGTGTGTGTGTGTGTGTGTGTGTGTGTGTGTGTGTAGACAGTATGTGTCTGTGTGTGCAGTGGTGCGCTTTCATCCTGGGCTTCCTCAGTGAGAGAGAATGTAAACACGGGCCCCCGGCCAAGCTCCATCAGCCCCAGTCCCTCCGGTGCTGCAGCCCTAAGCCCCGGCCTCAGTCATCCTCATGGCATCAGGTCACTGTAAAGGTCCACATGGAGGGTGACAGGAAAATACTTGTGTCATGGCAGTGGTGGTGAGAAAAAAGGATAGAGGTGATGGATGAAGGAATGTGGTTCTCCAATGATTTGTTAATAATTTGAAGAATAATTCTGGTTCATTACAACATAGATAATTTTGTCTATAATTTCCTTAGGTTATTTGGCATTTGTATCCAAAAGAGTCATTGCTGAGATCTGGGAACATGGACATCAATAGAACAAAAGCACTTCATAGAAATATCAGCGCTCATGCAAGTTGTAAATAAGTCAGCAGTTTAAAGGAATAGTTTAATACTTTTGAAAATATGTTTATCTGCCTTCTTGTAGAGAGTTAGATCAGAAGTCATGTCTGTATGCTAAATATGAAGCTAGAGTCAGCAAGAGATTAGCTTAGCTTAGCAGAGAGACTCAAAGCAGGG
>BRZM01004552.1:0-21167 GCA_033238685.1 Lates japonicus
GAAAAAATATAGAGCAGGTGGTGGTGTTTCTATAATTAGCTACTTCATATTATTGTGCACAACTATTATAACTCTCAAAGCTATCAATGTGATTCATGTTAAATATCTTCTTCTTTTTTTACTGTAATTGTACATAGACTACATATTGTAAAAAATGTCACATCTTCAAGCTAATCAGGGAACACCAAATAGAATATACAATATGGTTTAATTCGTCAGCATTCTCAACTCACGCTTGGTTGTAGTGGAGGCAGATGTCACTCTTTTAGGACTAATGGGTGCAGGTGTGATCACAGATGTTGTTGGCCTTTGGGTGGTTTTGCCACCTGAATCAGAGAAGCATGTTATTCCACAAGAACAAATCATGATCATGCATGGCTTGAGAACTGTTTTTGGGGAAGACAACATTGATAAATACACACATTAGGCTATAAAGAGTTCAGATAATAGCTCTTACCCTTCTCCTTTGTTGTTAAAGGTATGACGGTGGTGTTGCCATTGGTGATGATGCTACTGGTGGTACTGGAGATACTGGTGATGCTGTTGACGTTTGTTTTGGTGGTGGTACTGGAGATACTGGTGATGCTGTTGACGTTTGTTTTGGTGGTGGTGCTGGAGATATTGGTAGTGGTATTGGCAGATTCGTCGTTGTCCAGTGAAACTGTAGGAGACTCTGTTTCTGCATCATTTTCCATGGCAGAAGCCATAACCAAACCTGCAGGAAAGGATACAGCCTTTTCAATACTTTCCGATAAGTGAACACAAAAAGACCACAGTTTAAACATAAAATCTTTTTCATTCTTTGTTATCAATTCAACAAACTATAACAATAAGTCCTCCAACCCAAATGACTATATAGGCTGTTTGTCCCTGCCCCCGGATACGACCCATGGGAGCATTTTCTGAAATAGCAACCCTTTGGCATACTAGACCTCATATTGTCGTAGTAAAGATGGGCCCTTTTTCACAGCCTTTTCAGGGTGGGAATATTGGGCTGACATCGTGAAATCAGAGCGTATGAAAGGGTTGTGATTCGGTTAGGTTTAGGCTCAAAAACGACTTAGGAACAAGACTGTGTTAAAGAATAGTTTGTGGTTAAAATAACTACTTTCTTGAGGTTGCACAAACTTTGTTGTCATGCTTATGATAATAAACCCACAGTTAAAGCCGGGGAGTGATCATGGCGAAGTGACCTGTGGGCTTGTTTTCTGTAAAAACTGTGGGCTAATAAATGTAGCCCACACAGTAGCATTCACAGAAAACCTTAACCGGAACCAGCGAAGCAAGTACTGTACTTCAAGGTGTGGCCCTGTTTGCCTAATAATGTTTTATTCATACAGTACACTCATACAAGTACAATATATAGCAATCTGACAATATTTCTTTCATCAATCATTTTTGTTAAATAGATTTTTTGTTTATATTGAATTCTTAATCCATTATTACCATATACAATAAAACACTTGAGCCAAGACAGAACATTTTAGGTACAGGGTTTTCAGACAAAAATGCTTTTTTAAGACGCCAACAAAATTTAACTTTTTGTTAGTTATAAAATTAATGATTAATACAGTATAATCAGGTGCATATCAGTAGTAAATGTAAACAGATAAAGAGCCTTACCGAGGATAAAGAAGGAAGGACCAAGCAACGGCATTGTAAGTTTGTGTTGTGGCGGCAGCAGGTGGGAGAATCTACAAATTCTAGATATTTGTTTTATCAAAGCTCTATTCCCCAAGGTGATGCTTTCATGCAGTGCGTCCTCCTCAGTGCCTCAGTAGCAGTGCTTGCATCTAAGGAAACCAAAAAAGAGGATCAACGCCTCTGACCACAGCAGGATGTAAAATGTTGCTCAAATAGTGTGAGAGGAAATATACTGCTGGTACATTTCTTTAGTCCTCTCCTCTCACCCCACAACAATATGAGGTAGTTGATGTTCATTGCTGATAAAACCTGTTTCTAATTGTTCCCTGTGAGTCTAAAGTTAATTTAGTGAACAATATGCAATATTTGTACAGACACATGAGAACTAATATTTACCCGTTTAAGTTATTAAGAAAATCATTCAGCAATTTGTGTGTTCAGTTTGCTTCCTTGTGTGTGAATACCTATTTTATGCTTTTTTATGGGGGGGGGGGGGGCGGCGGCAAAACAATAATGTTATAAGATGTGATAAGATATTTAATGCATTTTTTCCCCCACTTTTTTCAGTTCTATCCTCTGCTCACTAGATGTCGCTGTGACTATGGGGAAATATGCCAGACAGGCATATGACAGTTTCTCTCTATTTCTAGGTGAAGGTATGACTAACTTTAACTAAACCTACGCCATGTCTGACATAAAAGGAATTACATATCTTTTTAATGACAAAGTAACAGTAATAGTACTGTACAAGTAAAAGAGTACATTACAGTATGTTTTGTGGTGTGGTGGTTGAGGTGTGAGGAGGAACAGATCACTTGATGAGTAAATCAACAGAAAATTAACTGGCAACTGTTTTGATAACTGATTAATAAAAGACATTTGAATACTATCATGAAAAGTCATCAGTTGCATGTGTTTTTGTATGTGTGTAACACTGTACAGGAGTGTCAGCATGACTTGTCTTGTGTGGGTGGAGTTGTTGTAAGGGTGTATGTGTGCTCAGCCTCGTAGGTTCATTTATTACTGTTTATTTCCCCATGCCAGTGGTAATCAGCAGCAGGATTAGTGTTAACTGCCACCCAGTCACTGGCAGGCTCCACGTGGGCCACCGCAGGCCCCCTCTGCCGAGTGGCCTGACCGGGTCTGTACGGGACCTGCCGGCAGTGACGAGGAACTGGGAGTCCGCTAATCCCGAAGAAAGACCGCCCGTCTGGCTTCCTCTCTGGGCCACCTATCACCACATCACAAACCCAAGCACCAGCACTATGCCTGGTCCAGTGGATGAGCTAATGAGCACTGAGGAGAGGAGAGGAGAGGAGAGGAGAGGAGAGGAGAGGAGAGGAGAGGAGAGAGGAGAGGAGAGGAGGAGTGTGTTTCTATGTGTATGTGTGTCAGAGAGAGAGAGAGAGAGAGGAGGGACCACCCACCCGGAGGATTCAGAGGCACAGGATTCACAGCCCATTCTGTTGACCTGCCACACCGCCCCAGCTCTGGGCAAGGCCCTCCCCAATTGTTCCGCCTGCTAACATGAGGAGGGGGGTTAGACAAGGGGGAATGGGGGGTGGACGAGCAGTAAACAGTGGGCTGAGCTTCTCTCCTTGAGCGCACAAAGGGGCTGAATTGTGTCGGGACTGGAGCACTTTTTAGAGTGGCCCTGCCATGGGGCCTGAATGAAACATCTGTGGAGGCTGAGCCCGAGGGAGAAAATGCTATTTTGCTGTTCAACCACACTGACAACCTGTTTTCTCTTTCTTCACCCCCCACCCCCCACCCCACACACACACACACACACCACCACCACCCCTCACTGTTATTTCTCCCTTGGCCTTGTAAAACTATTCATACTGTATACTCACATTTGCCAAGCAAGTAACAGAGAAGCAACAGTAAATGAGGGAGAGGTGACTTAAAAGCTTGTTTGAGGATACAGTCGACTGGAAACTGGATTTTTACATATTTTTTCCATATGCTTATGAACCTGCACGTGACTTTTTTTTTCAATTCAGATGAATTCAATTTTCTTTATTTCACCAGGAGAATCCACTCAGTATCAATACTGCTTTCCAGGGAGTCCTTGGTATATTTATTAAAAACAAATAAAGTAGATTCCCCATGTAGAGTCCAAGTTTATGGTAGATAACTTTGACACTGCTTAGAAATGTTGTTGAGATCACAATGACGAATATGAGAAGTGTTGCACTGATAAATATAGAAACGTGATTGTTCAAATGTGGTATGAATCAGCAAGTGTCAGGGTTACATGAAGACATGCAGGGAAACTAAACATATTATTTTTTGTTGCCAAATCCTTCAAGAAAAGTGCCAGTTTATTACAACTTGGCTCTTATTTTAGTCATTTCTCTCAGTTATGGTAACATTGTATACATTCACCAAGTAAATTTCTGAGATCTGGCATCACTGCGGTGTTGATAATCTAAACCACTTTGTTTGGAGGTAAAACCAAGAGTCAGTGCACTTGAAATGTTGCATTGATGAGAGAAGGAGTCAGTGTGCGATGTTCACTGCCTCCTCTTACTAGTTTTGACTAACTTGAGGGTTTGTTTAAAACCTGTGCGTTTGTCTGACTGCTTGTGTTTTTGCTGCTCTCCCTGACAGTTATGGTCAAAAGCTATTGACTTGCTATTGAAAAGCTATAAACTGGATCTCTCCTTTAATTCCTCAAGTGTGTGAGTTTGTGGGCTGCAAGTAGCTGGTGTGCTTTCCTCAGATTGATACAGTGAATACAGTAGCGTATGGAGCCTATCATGAGTGCTGCGAGTCCACCCATCCATCAACATCATCTCTGTAACCCCTTTCCCTGAGAGGAACCCCCCTCACACACACACACACACCTCAGTCCTCTTTCCCCACAGCCCTGTCCTCCTCCACCATATGCAGCTCAAAGAGAAAGAGCACTGAGACATTTCAGTTTAATTGAAGAGGAAACAAAGATCCTGCTTACTTCCTGGTCACCCGACAACAATCAATTCCTCCCTTGGTCCTATCATCCTGTAATTACTTTTTCCCTTTCCCGCCCCTCCTGGTCCTCTCTCTTTCTCTCTCTCTCTCACACACACACACACACACATAAAGACACACACACTTATTGCTAACCCCCTACCGTAAGCAGGCAATACCTTCGGCATCAATACTCGTTGCCCTCCTTTGGCTCCTGAAGCCTGAACAATGGAGAAGACCCACTGGCTCCAGAACCCCACCAAGCAACCCCTGACCCTGCCCACCTACTCTCATGTGGTATGTACTCTTATGTTCAAGTCGTAGACATTGTCACACATGCACACACAGCTCACACGAGCCTGCAGTGAATGGGGGGAGGGAGAAAGGAGAGGGAGGGGAGTAGGGCCACTTTAAATACCAGCTCAGCTTATAATCACTGGAGTTTGAACTTAGAAGACTTCTTATGCTAAGAGGTCAAGAAGCCAGAACACTCATTCGCTCTCTTCTTTCTTCCCTGCTGCCCTCTGTCACTCACCTCGCTCAATGGGTCTCTGTTGATCCATAAGCTGGCTACGTACAGTGACACCAGCCGAGCTGCACCGATGCTGATATCCTGAGGCAATCTTCCAGCAAAACAATGAGTGTGTTGTCTTTCCAGTATTCTCAACAAGTGTACATAAGTAGGACAGATTCACTGCAGCACAGCTTGGACTTTCTCCTGCGTTTAAGCGGCATACGGTGAATGTTTTGCCACGTGAAATTTTCTGGAAGATCTGAGCTTCATTTGCAAACAGTTCCCAACTGAATTCATTAACTTTTAACTTACTTGCCAGAGTGAGTTATGATGACAGTGCCTGTAAATATAACATCTAGCGTTGAACCCACTGCTTCCCTCAGGACATTTTGAGTACATCTGGATGAAAATGCCCTCCAAATTATTCACCTTTATTGGACTTCACTTTCCCCAGATATGACCACCCAGAGAACAGAGGCCGTACCACCCACACACTATTGAGTGGATTTATCTCTCAGCTGATGCCGGTGAGTGTTTGATGAATGAAAGTGGCTTACAGTATTGGCATTGTTACCTTGTTTGATGGGGAAGTGAAACATCAGAAACTCTTACATAAATAGGTATTAGCCATGGGAATTGGAGAGGAAAGGTGTTGCTTGCAGGCAAAAATTACAACGTAAATGCCAAGGAAAGTGTGAGTGCAATATTGTAAAAAATACAAAAATAAAGAGCTGAGGTGGAAATGTTTGTGTGTGGTAAAGACAGGTCTAAAATTGGCTTCCAGTTAGTCAGCGGTGTAGTGGGATTATACAGACAGGAGGTAAACAGTGGTATCAGCCAGAGGATACAGATAGTGCAGCAGCTAATGGTTAGTTTCAACATAGCTTTAGATAATTTTTTGATTAATCTGAGGGAAAGATTTGGTCCAAAATTGTCAGACAATGAAATGCAAAAAATGCTTCTCACAATTTCCCAGATCCCAGAGACACTTTTTCAAATTGCTTGTTTTGTCCAACAAAGTTCCAACAAACCATATTCAGTGTACATCAGCCTAAAACAGAGAAGCAACAAATCTCACATCTAAACTGAAACCGCTCTGCCATAAGTCAACTAATTGTTTTAGTACTTGGTACAGATGTAATTCTTTTTGCAATTTGCCAGTTTGTCATTTGAGCAGTTAGTTGATGGTTGTCATCTGAGTCATTTATCAGACAAAATAGACATTCACTGGACCAGTGTCACAAATATTAGTTAGTATTTGCAGCTTTTCTGTTTTACATGACTGTAAACTGAAAATTCCAAGAATGAGAGCGGCTCCTGTTAGCTGTGAAACAACAAAAAGCCTGGATGCCCTTAGTGCTACGGTCTTGTAAGTTATGAAGGGCATTTTCACATTTTATAGACATTTTTACCGATATTTTTATGGATCAATTAAAAAAAGGCAGATGAATCAGTGATTGAAAGTGATTGTGAGCTGCAGCCCTGTAGTTGTAGTGATGAGAGACTTGTGTGCAGGACATGTGGATTAAAGACAGAGGCTACAGTCTGTCTGTCTGTCAGTGTACATTTACTAACCAGCTGTATTTAAATTCAGGCACACTGGCAGGACTCCAGCACTTTCAGCATACCATCATCTGTACTGTGCCACCTAGGCAGTAGATAAAACCAACTGGTATCTGTCTTCACACACACTCACACACACATGCTTGACAGACCATTGGTGTGGGCCTTCTTGTGTGGGATTAAAGAAAGAAGACAGCAGAAAGAAGAAGAAGAGAAGGACAAGACAGATTTTGGACCCAGAATTTCTGGAGTATTTTCAAGAGTCTAATGTGCAAATGATAACGGTTCATCCAAACCGTGTGTGTGGTCAGGTGGTGACACACACGCAAGCATGTTCGCAAAAACACAGCCGTGCCCACACACATACTGTACGTGCACATGCTCGCACACATCGACTCAGTGATTGGAGCCTTTGGTCTTCATCAGGTCAATCAGTGGAACCGTGAGACCTGGAGGCTGTGAGGCTGGATGTCCTTCTGCTTCCAGACTTCAATGTGGCCTGTTCCAGTAACTCCTGAGCAAATACAGACCATCAGTGAGCAAGTGTGTGTGTTTGTGTGTGTATGTGTGAGAGAGAGAAAGAGAGAGAGAGACAAGTAGAGAGTAGTAGTAGTGGTAGAGGCTGGTAACAAGCTCCGTGTGGGGTACAAAATGAAAATTAGAGGGTATTACCTCATTGTCATTTACTGTAACACACATTGCACAGTATCCATCCAGGTCATTAGCCCAACCATCAGCTCTAAGACTCCCATAATACTCAGGGTCTGTTTGGACATCACATACAGAATTTGCGGCACAGTGATCAGTGGTTGGGCATATGCTCTGGATGGAGTGTGTTCATTAAAGACTAAGAGATGTTTGTTATCGCTATCACATCAGGGACCCACCTGCGACTGTCTGTGAGTGTGGAAGCGCACATGTATGTATCATATGTATCTGCTTGCTTCATACACACACACACACACACACACACAAGAAAAGCCCACCACAGGCAGAGCCCACCACAGAAGGTGCACAGATGTGCCGCTGGCTACAAGCAGGGGTAGGTCTTGCATTCAGAAGTGATAGCTCTCATATGGCATATGGCAGTAATAGTGAAATCTGACATCATTTCCATTGTGAAATATACGACCAGAGAGGGAAGACAGATTGTAACGCTATTTAGTGTAAAAGGAATATTCATGACTTTTCTTTTTTAATTAAAAGGAGGTTTTGTATGGACACTGATAAGAAAAGCGTGTAATCACGGAGTTCCACTTCACTGGTGGTTTGTGTGACAGCGGGTGATTGATTTTGTTTGTGTTAAGGATTTCTGAAAAATATATGTTTAGCCTGAATTCAGAACCACATTAGTAGGAAAGACCGCCAGCTCCTTCCTCAACATGAAGATTAACACATTTCTCTCCTCCTCTCAAGCACATGTCAAGAGCTTTGTGTCTGCACTGTACGTGCTTAAAAATACACATGCAAAAAAAGAATATCCACTTAAGTAAAGTTACAAGTACTGTTTGTCCCTACCTTCTGATTCGACCCATAGGAGCATCTCCTGAAATAGCACCCCCCAGGTGGCAAGTGTACCGGACGTTCTTCGTCATGGTTACAATAATAAACATGTGGTTAAGGCTGTAGAACAGTCATGGATAAAAAAACAACACCGACTATCGGTTTCACACGGGTACCGAACAGCAATCTCCTGTGTCAAAGTCCCATCCATCCTCCTCCTAATACAGACTTTGGTGCTCTATATAGGATGTCACCTAACTGCCCCTTTTGCTCATCAAGGCATTAGGATTCATCTTCTGGGCACCATGGATACCTGTACCAGATTTCATGGCAATCCTTTCAGTGGGTGTTGAGATAGATAGATGTTCAGTCTGGACCAAAGCAGAGGATGGACGGACTGTCTGAGCCATGCTCCTACCGTGGCTAAAAATTCAACGGCAACAACAACAGCATGACTTTGCAGAAGCTGTGTCCTTATTGCCCTGGAAAATTAACAAAAACACTGTTTACAGTTTTCTTTGGAAACCTTTCTCCTTGTTCTCTGGTAGAAAGTCATCAAAAATTAAAACAGTTGTTTCTAAAAATGCCTTTTCATGTGGGTGGTGGTATAAATCTCAATGCCCAATGTCTAAAAACCTGGCCAAATAAAACCAAAACTATATGAATGGCGAGATACCACGGGATTAAAGTGAAAAATATGAGGGTTTTTGTAATTATTGTTCTTTGTATTCTACCAACAAACAGTTCTGAGTGAATTCAAACCAAATGGTTCTCAACCACGATGAATGCAAGAAAAATAACACTGCCCAGTGTAAAATTGTCCCTTTTCTGAAGAAAACCACAAATGTAGCAGATTAAAGCTATAGCACACCAGGCCTGCTAATACCAACTAGCTTCATCTGCCATTTAAAGCCTTCTAATCCATCATTAGCAAGAAGTTAGGCCCGCCGCTGCCACAAGCTTTTCTCTTCGCCGGAGTGCTACCACGAAATCTGCTCTGACTTGCTGCCGCCCAGTTTGATGCTTGCACTGAAACACATGCACGCACACACAATGGAAATTGTCTCACTTCCTGACAACAGCATGCCCCTCTCTCCACCTCGTAAAACTTGTTTATCTCATTTTAAGTTCCTTCAATAAAAATCATTTTTATAGAAAGTCTCCCTGCTTGTTTATTCCCAACAACTTCCTTTTGATCTGGTCCCGCAACAAGTGTCACGCTGAGGGCACGGTGTCAATCTTACTGTAAATCACGGACCGAGTTTTCCTAGTACCATGACACATGGCACAACCAGTAATGACCATGGGGAGGGTCGTGGTGGAAATGGGGGTGAAGTGGGAACAGAGCAGGGGTGTCCAGCAATGCGTCACCGATCCCCCGAGTGCTTTCATCTCCTCTGATAAGTGCCATACCTAATCAGGTTAAAGCAGCGCATGCCACGGAAGGAGAGGAAATTCCGGCCAAAATGGTAACATATCTGTTCCGCTCTCATGCGTCGCATTCCTCCAGCTAATTAGGAGTAAATATCTGACCCCGGAGAGAAAACGTCCACATTAGTCCAACCAGTCAGCCGGTGTGGTCCATCTGCACTCTCTCTTTCGCTCCCCCCCCCTTCTCCCCTCTCACCCTAATTTGGCACACAGATGACAAAAAACATAGGGGAGTTCTCAGTAGGTTTCTTTCTTTCTTCCATGGCTCCCCTCCTTTTTCTTCTCCAGCATTAGGCCCCATCATTACTGACAGGCTATCAGTTGTTCTCATACCAGATTATCTACTGCCAATGACCTCCGGGTCATGGCACTGTGCTCTCTGCCACTTTCTCTCTTTGCTTTGCCTTTGTCTTGCCACAGATACACTTCAATGAGTTTTTAGGCTTTGCTGACTCCAAATCAAAGATACTATTGATCATAGCGCCAATTTAAGCTTTGGTAGTTTTAGTTAAAGGAGAGGCTTAACAGCATAGTATGTTATTTTTAAAAACCCCACACACAACAAAGTTAAGCGATGAAATAAGACTGATTTTAAGAAAGCTATTCATCGCTGACCACAAAATTTCAAGGCTTTGTGTTGTTCTTACACTAAATTGTCATCTGACATTGAAACAGTAAACGGACTATATGTCCATAACACTTTTCTACCTTGATGGACAAATCGCTTCACAATTGGCCTCACATTCACCCATTTGCTTGCATATCGATTGCGGTGGGGCTGCCATGCCACGCACTGGCCTACCCATCGGGAGCATGTTGAGTTTCAGTGTCTTGTTCAAGGACACCAGCCCTGCGGTTAGTGGATGACCCACTCTACCTTCTTAGCTACAGCCTTTCCGCATGAAAAGATATAGCAGGAGGGGGTTTGCAAACCAATATGACCATCCAACAAGGAGTTCTAATGGAGTGTACTGGCGCCTTTGGTAATGACTCAGATCTTCCACAAAATACAATTTGTTAGACTGAGAAACAATACCAAACAATACCAATCTAATCTTGTAACATCATTAATGGACACAAAAGCTCATTTTCTTGTCTTACGTTTTTTCAGTGCAGAGATAGACATGAAACAGGGAGAAGGAAAGATATAAACATGTAGCAGGGGTTCCTTGGCTAGGTGTCGAACCTTCGATATTGTAGTTTTTGTGGCCTGCGTTTTAACAATTAGGCTACCAACAAGTTTGTTTGTTTTTTTTCATTGTTTTTTTTCATTGCATAGAATTAAGAAGCATGCAAGCATTTACCTTACCTAGATTTTGTAGGAATATTTCACTTGCTTGCCCTTTCGCGTGAAATTCTGACTTGTTAAGGAAAGACCTGTAGATGGCGCCCTTTACTACTATCATCAAAACACCCGCTGAAGGAATATGTTTTGGAAGAATCCTCTCATTTAGACTTGTAAACTCTAAACTGAGAGGCATTGAATTTGTTCTTACTAAGACAATCTCTGTGAGTTTTATTTCATTGCCCACATGTGAATATATATTTATAGTATCCCAGGTCAAAACAGACAGAAGCACACTGCAGGTAATGCTTCTTACCGAGTATGTTTCCTTTGCTGATTTTGCTGTGTGGTTTGTTACAAAGTGTGCCAAACATTGCCCTTATTAGTTTACTTAGGCTTTCATGCTTTAGATATAAAAAGGAAACAAGGAAGGATGAAATTCAGTGAAGCCTCAAGTCCATTTATAACTGACAAACACCAGCTTTTTCCTGTCAGAAGGTTTGTGCTTTGTTGATTTCATCAATCTGCAGGGAAAACATGTTGCAATACATGTTCACTCCTGGCGTCCATGTTCAAAGAAACAGTAACTTATCCAAAAATGATTTTCATGTCATTGTCAGCTTCTTGTCATAATCAATTTCTGCAAAATTTTCCACACCGCACTCCGACAGTTAAATCAAAACAGTTCTTGGTAATTTGGCTGCTTCCATTCACAGTCCATGTGTTTAACTATGAACAATTTCACTTTATGTCTCATCAGCTGGCGTCGCAGCATGCCACACACATAACGGCAGGAAGCAGCAGTGTGGCTACACTTGAAGTTGTTTACATTGCATTACAGAGGAAGGTGCTCAGGGCACATCATCATCCTGACCCATGATCCTGACTGACCTGTGCTGAGTGGATGTCTGAGCCGCAGTCCACATGTTCCAAACTGGACTGCGGTCCATTCTTTGATGTGAGGAGTTTGGCGAGAAACTGAATTGTGATTGAACTGGCAGGCGAAGACGTATGAGGAAGTACAGACAGGTGCAGGCGAGTGGGCGTGTCTGCAGCACCAAAGATCTGTCATCCACCACAAACCCTGTCGTACTCACTACCTCCTTTATGTAACGCTGCATTTGGATGTCATGAAGCATTAAAGTTAGGCGATGCTCTGTAACAGCGAAAAAGATGTTAGAGTCATCTGGCATGAAGACTGTGAAAAACGGGGCGGGGGAGGCGACAAGTGTTTCAAAGATGATGACATATCTCTGCGTGTGCAGAAGCTGTCATGATCATGATGTAGTAGATAGACTGTAAAAGCACCAAAAGGCTGCATCAACTGCAATTATTAAGCAAGGCATTCGTCAACGAGGAGGAGGACTGAGCAGTGATGATATTGCTGGGTTATGCCTTCAACAACACTACAGTGTAGTAGCCCACGAAGCTCACACACCACTTTGATTACACAAGCATCTGAGGACCACATTATGTGTAACCCAGCTAACATTTACGCAATTGGCTCACAATGTTTTTTAAACTCTTTTTAAAATTCCTATTTACTCTGTGGAAGGTAGTGTGACTGATCGAAACCATATTTATTCCCCTATGGTCAACCACAGCACTCTTTCCACTTTGAAGTGTTTGCCCGAGCAAAAACAACAACATCTACATGCTTCCAGATATTAAGACAAGAACTATTCTCAGCATGCATGAGTTTTTTTAATCTACTTGTTCTTTTAAATGGGTGGAAATTATGGCTGTCTGAAATAAAGTAATTCATATGTACACATGACTCTATATATGGACTACAATATGGACAGATACCATCTGTGGTGTTTCACTCCATTCATTTTCTATACTCTTCTTAATTACCACCAATTATATGTAACTGCTCGTTATTTTAAACATTACTCAGTGTAGAAACATGTTAAATATTATGATTGAGGTGGGAGGAAATTATGCATGTCCCCACCTAATAAAAAATCATACATTATGTATAGAGCATTTTTAAAGTGCTCTCAAGTTTTAGAACATCTCTGAGCAGCACTCTTTCAAGGAATATCTTCAGTCTTAAATCTGCAGTAAATAATCTGTTGGTGCCAGTCCAGCTGTTCTGGAGCTTTCAACCCTAACACATGATCTTCATCAGGGAATTGAATTTGCCTAGTGGTCGTGGAATCATAGGTCTTCGAAAATAAAAGTTAATGTTCGAAGTTGGATACAGCAGTTGGCAAAAACAAGTTTCATTTAATCGCTGTTCTGGAGCTTTCGGTCGTATCACATGATCTTCATCTGCTGATTGAGGTTGGGTTTAAGATGATATTGTTTCGTCAATTGCTGTTACAAAAGTAAAGAATGCACTTATGTAAGTTTACTGATGTTCCTTTATGGTAAAAAATGACAGCTCACATACAGTGTAATACACATTCTGAACAAGCGCTGCTCAACACACACGAGCACGCGCCCACGCTGGTCAGCAGTCTGTGGTTTGATCCTTGTTGCACTCAGACAGCATGATGAAGTGTGTAGAGACCAGAAGAGAAAGGAAAGTGCTTCCTGGGCAGTGATGTGTGACAGGAGATATCAGAGAACTGGTGCAGGGTCAACCGTCACTGACAGCCACCACACCTCTTGACATCCACCCGAGACCCTGGGAGTTGTGCTCAGCAGATATGGGTCAGTGGAGGCTGGAGATGTGTGGGTTCATCACCTCAGTGTGTATGTGTGTGTGATCGTCATTTATTGTTTGTGTGTGTGTGAACTCTCTCTTTTTTTAATGTGTCTCTCTGCTTCTATCCACACTATCTGATTCCTCGAGGAGCAGCGCCGGCTACCCAGGTGGTCCCGAGTCGTGAGGAGAAGAGTTAGTGTGTTCAGGCAGCGAGCAGGTAACCTAAACCTTCACACCCCCTGCCTGCAGCTGCCTGATCTCCTCCCTCAGGAACCCAGAAGCTACACACATGCTCTGCTTTGTTCCCTGCAGAACATTAGCATACAATGACCTCCATGAGCTTGGTCACCAGAACCAAATGGAATAGGATGAGGGAGGCAGGCTGCAACAAAAAGGGGAGCTGATCAAAAAAGGATGGAAAATGTCAAGTTTATATTCCACAGAATTCTTGAAAAATGGGTGTTAATAGCGATCAGTTGGACCTAGCGGGGGGTTTTTGTTTTTGAGTAGCGACTGTGGTTTTCGATACGGACTCGAGCATTTTTCAAAAGTATCCCCCTATCAGTGGCGAGTCAGGGGAGGGGACAACCATGGCATGTAATAATGGCCTGTCATTTTTCATCAACATTCCCGACAATGCATGACCCAGACTGGAGCCAGAACACACGCGAAATGACACTTTGCACAATACATCACTTAGGTGGAAGATTATTATCGCAATTGCTAGAACGGAGAGCCTTGCATACGTGTGTGTGTGTGTAGAGAGGAGGTATATTCCTCAACATCATGTCTAGGAGTATTAGATAGGGGATTCCTCTGTAGTTTGTAGGAAAAAGAACAGAGCAGAGAGAGGACGTTGGTCCTCTCCCATTTATCTCCGTTTCTGCATGTTCTTCATGTGCTTTTATTTGTTCCATCAGGATGTATTTCTTGAGAGAAAGTCAAGCACATAAGCCCTTGAGCTGAGAGCCCTCTGGGAGAGGATGGCTGCGGCACACAGACCCCCACACCCCGAACCCACTCTTAGCCCCCTTCTCAAATTAGATCCCAGGTCTAATCAGAGACAGCTTGGCGTTGTGGGTGGAAACTAGCCACAAACCTCATCTTCAAATGACTGTTGGTTGCTGTGAGAGGCCCCCCTGTTCTGTTGACTGGGCAGGATGGAGCACTGTACAAGGCGCTCTCAAGTCTCTTGACCACACAATGGAAAATGGGAGAGAGACCACACAACAATGAGTGATTTCCAACACAGCGGCTGACCTAAACCCAGTTTCAAAGTGAAAACCTACTGTAATACCCCAACAAGAACGATATTCAGTGCTGCACAGTATAATATCTTTCCTTCTCTTGGATGACAGGTCAGGACATCAAACAGCCAGGTAGGAGAAAAAGTTGTGATCCCCTATCCTTAAAGGGCTAGCCAAACATGGTTTCTTACTAGGAGTGGGTGGTGGTGATGGGCGCTTACCAAAAGCTTCAGCCACTGTGGCGTTTACAGTACAAGAGGTTAGAATATGCTCCCTGAGCAGCACTACTTCTTCAGGGCAGACTGGATGCTGCTGTGAGCTGTGGGCTAGCTGGTTAGCATACAAACTTCAGTAAAAGCCTGTTTTCCAGTGCTGGAGACCACTTGTGGCTAGTAAAGGAAGGATGAATGATGCTGAAGTCGCAATATTTCCCCTAGACTGGTAAATAAAGAGCTGTTAGTGCTAACATTGGCTACATAACAATATCAAAATCTTGCATATATATATAACTCTTTAAACCCTCTATAAGGCTAAGAAAAACCTTTACCTTGAGTAGCTGGAAAGAGGACAGACTAGAGACACATACAAGAGGGAAAACCCAAGGACATCATTCACACAGAGGGAGAGAATAGATAGATGGTAACCAGAGGTAATTTAGGTGCAAAAATAAATGGAACCGTCAGGAAACAAAACAATTATCCTGAATCTTGACATTAAAAACTACAAATATAGTAGCAGCTATCTAACCATGGAAAACTCAGCAGTTGTCGACGTCAGCACTAAATTAGACAGCAATCAGCCAACGATGAGCCCTCCTAACCCACTGGGATAAAACACAGAAAAACAAAGCTGTAGTGGATTTCTGGCAGCTTCTCCTTTGGCAAGCCTTCATGATTATCACTTTGTGTGGAAGCATTCATTTTGCTCTCAATTGTAAGACAGAAAAAAGTCAGCTCCCCTTATTACACTGGTAATGATAGATTGCTCTGGCTGAGAGCACATGTCCGGCCAGCCAGCCTGCTGCTTTGCTACCTACACCACTGATGCCAGAGCAAATGGGTCCTTATTTAAATCCTGTCAAGGGTAAAATTGGGGCCGTAGCTAGTCATTACAAAGTGGCACATAAAGTCTAATTTGGGTCATGCTGTGGTGGCTTAAAAGCAGTGTGAGTAGTTTTTACTTCTCCCTATGTGTCTTTGTGAAAATGAAACAAATATGCTTATTTCCATCAGTGACAAATGGAAATTTGTAATGGCAAGCACTCTCTCCCTAAGGATGTTTTTCTATTCTCCAACCAATAAACATTAAGAGACGGAGAACTCCCACCAGTCAGATGGCTCCTGATGGATTTGGATATTTTCATAACACCAAATGAATTCTGTGAACAATATCTTGATGTAGACACAATGCTAATATTCAGTCGATTATCCTATAGCTCCCCCATTAAAGTAGCATCTTATATATATAAAATTCAGGTGTAAAACATGACCTAAACCACAAAGAATAAGATATAATATCGACTGTGCAAATATTACGATCTCAATTCTTTTTCCATTAATGAAGACTTCATCTATAGCCAATCTTTCTCTCTCCATGGTGAAGTTATTAATGTTGAGTGCTCATTACAGCTGTTCAAACACTGGATGGCCAAATGACCCATGCTCTAGGAAAACACTGCGATCTACTCTGGCAGCATGTGCTAAAATAATGTGAAAGGGAGCATAATAACGTTTGTCATAACTCATAGGACACAGAGGACCTGCCGAGAGAGGCCTTCAAACCCAAACACGGGGTGTATGAATGTTTGTGTGTATGACACAAACCAAAACAGGCAGCTGTTCACACCAGGCCAGCAAACAGAGCAGCGGGTCCAGTGAGTGAGGCCCTCCTCAAAGTGCTCGTTTCATCTGTTGAGGAGGTCCAAAGATCAGAGGGACAGAGAGGGGTAGGCACCGAGGGGAAAGTCTCTTATGGGGCCGATGTCAGGGGCCAAAAATAGCGGAGAACGCCTCTCTCTCAGTCTCTCTCCCTCTGTGACTCATCGGGAGTGCGGTAATTAGCGAGAGACGGTTCGCCACCATCATGGCTGGAACCACACAGTGCATGGTGGTGACAAGGCCCAAAACAAACGCTCCTTAAAGAGGGACAGGGTGGCAGGGGAGGGGGGTTAAGAGGGGGAGGGTCAGAGAGCAGGAGCGTGAGGGTATGTCACACTTGGAACTGATTGGTATTACCAAATTCTTCCAAAGGAGCAGGAGGAAGTGAGAAGGAGGGAGGAGGAAACCAGAACGACAAGAGGTGAGACAGAGAAAAAGAGGAGACGAACAAGAGCTGTCTCATTGCCTGAATGTTCATCCCTTCCACATTTTTCCCCTCTGAATTTTCCAGTTATAACTGAAATTAGTTGAAAAGTGCAACTCCCTACTTTTCTCCCTACCTTTGCCACACTTTCTCTCCATGGCACGCAGTAATGGAGGTCTGTTCAGGAGCTAACCCAGGAGCTATACCAGGAGAAATCCCAAGTCGACTATAATGGGCTCAACAGGCCCCTGGACATAAAATTACACTGCCGGCACATCAATTAATTCACCTCCATTTTCTCCTCAAACAAAATGGTCCATTCACATATCATTGCAGACCACGCTGAGCAAATAAATGCCTTCATCATCTCTGTATGTTTTGGGTCAATGTTTTCTTTGCATTTTGAGTCATATTGATTTATGTCTGGACCTGGTAGTGTGAGTGTGTGTGCGATAGAGAAAAAAGAGATACAGAAAGAGGAGAGAGACAGGCAGGCAGACATGTGTATGTGTGTGTCTGTGTACATTTGTGCGTTTACTGTAGACCTTTGAGATGCTACTGGAAATAAGCCATTAAACCTTACATAGCTTGCCATATAAAAACCACATAATATGTTTTGTGGGAGGGATTGTTGGGGATCAAAGACAGACATAGCAGATATGAGTTTCTGTTCCTGGCTAGTCGAGCAGGGGGGTTGTCATACCAGACATGGTGAGCACATACATTTCCTTGGGCCCTGGGCGTGTGCTGAGGTTCTGCTGGGTGGACTCATTACTCACTGTGAGCCCTGAGCCTGGGGTTGACGGAGAAGCCTGTGTCACACCCACTACGCACTGACCGTTGTGTAATCCCTCCTGGGGTTGTGGAATGAGCTTGTAATGATGACTGGTTTGATACGGCTTCACCCTCTGACACACATGCAGAGACGCTTGGGAGGCTTTCATGCAAACAGAGACTAAAACCTGCTGCGATGTAAGTGATACTTACCCTGCAAGAGCTTCTGTCCAGAGCAAGAAGCACTCAGTAGAGGTTTATGTGCAGACTCCTAAAAGCATTTAAAACCAAAAACTTTGTGAACCGTTGACCAATAGGAAGCTGCATAGACATTTTCAGCCTCTTTTAGCAGCTTTTTCACATTTATTGCAAACAAGCAGACAAGCTCTAATAAACCCACTTTATGCTACCTGTACTGCATGTTTGCAAATCAAACAGTTGACAGGCAAAGTTAGCAACTAGCTAATGCAGAAAGTCAAACACCTGGCAGCTAAAGAGCCACATCCATTTCTAAGGAGATCACATTAGAGTTAAAAGGAGAGTGAATGTTGGACTTAAATTTGACAGGCAGAAGTCTGACAAGGCAGTTGTTTGCTTTAAATGACAACTTTACATGGTGATAATTGTCATAACTGAGTGTCGTGAATGGTTAGTGTCAGGCCTTTTTCATAGCGGATATTTTGACTTATCAAAGCAGGAAAAGCACAGGTGAAACAAATTCTGTTAACGATGTGTCCTGGTTAGTTATACCAGTGAGCCAGCATGCACGTCACCAAGGCCGTGGAACTGACTCACGTAAATGGGTTACACTTGTTAAATGTTTTTGATTACACCTGTGCTTTTCCTGCTATGACAAGTCAAAATGTCTTGCTTTTTGCATCTGAGCTCCCCTCACTGGTCAAAGTCTGCTTAGCTGTGAAATATAATGTGTTGTGTCGTGGTTGAAAGTTTACAGAGAGCCTGTGAAGCCACAGAGCAAGCATGATATGAAAACTGCCTTTCAGATTAGAGAAGTGATGATTGAGGGCATTGTATGGCGATCACTTTATTTGTGGTGGTTTTATACTAGACCAAACTGAGCAACAGTCTGACTTTACTTTGAATACAAGACAGTCAGAGGCAGCACCTCAACGTTACCAGCATTTATGAATGGTGATGTGGTGCTTCACTTAGAAGAAAAATATGACAAAACAATATAGTCAATGACTAGGAACTTGAACTATTCACACATCCCAGTAAGCCATGGCAGGAGTTCAGCCATTATTAGTTACATGTTATATTATTTACACCTTTGCTGTGCTTACTGTGACATGTGAAAATGTATTTTTGTACTCTTGCCCTATTAGAAATCATTCATAAATTCTACCTTTAATTTGCCTTGCACAATCAGTAATCATAAAATGTTCCTGTTTCCTCATTCATATATTCATAATCTTGAAAGAATGTAATGGGAAAAAAAATCATTTTGAAACTCCACAATGAACCAAGAGCTGCCCTGGATCAGAAAGAGAAGGAATTAAGGTACAGCTCTTAACCTGTTCACCTCAGGCAGCATAATTAAACTCACCCGTGATTTTTGTCTCTTTATCCAAATGTTCCTGATACAGCAGACTGACATCTCATCTTGTTCTGGGGAGTTGTAGCCAAACAGACAGAGAGAGAAGCAGCACCAAGCGTAGCATCCAGATCCAAGCCCTCAGCAGTCACTCTCTTGAGCCAGCAGACCTGGACACCAGCAGAGAAAAATATGCCAAATACCTCCCTCCCAACCGCCACCCCACCCCAACCTTGCCCCACCTCCCCCCCCCACCTCCCTATTATTTCTGCCCCTCTCCCTGTTCTTGAAAGCTTGGTTACATCATCCTCAGTCTCCACATTTCAATAATGCCTCTGAAATCTCCCACTGGCTACAAAACTCGAGGTGGGGGTGGGGGGTGGGGGGGGGGACTGGGATAGAGAAAGAAAAATAGCGGGTATGTGATAAAGAATAACAACATACAGGAATCACTGAGCATTTGTTACGAGAACCAGGGTTGAAAACATTTGGAACATACCAGTCGGTTAGCAGCTTTCTGTCTGTCTTCTTCTTTATAGTATTCCTCAAGTAAGATCAGCAGTATTAGCGTTTGAATTGACTCAGGCCGGTCAGCCGAGCTGTCTTTTCAACCCCCCCGCCCACCCCGCCCCTCCCCACCATTCAGCCAGTGGGGGGGCTCTGAGCTCCATGCAGGCCCAGCCATAGCAGACATTTTTGTGGTGAAATCATTAAACCCACGTGCAGCTCTCTCTCTGTGGTCACTGGGGGTCGTGCTCCTCTGCCTTTAGCTGAATAAATCATAAAGTTTGCCGGGGGACCACACAAGAAGCCAGCCCAGTGCAGCCAGCCCATCCAGCCTATGCAGCCAGCGCAAAACACATGCACACGCACAGCCCCAGACCTTGTTATTTTTCAGAAAAACACCAGCAGTGAGACAGAGACAGAGGGAGCGAGACAGAGAGAGGCGAGGAGGCAAAACTGCGAAGGCACAAAAACACAAGAGGGAGAACATTGCATAAGAAATAATGTTAAAGCATTTATAAAATATATAAAACTAACAGGGAGAAGTCGTCTTCTCAAACAGAAAAGAAATAGGTACACAGATGGAATGGTGGAAATAAACACAGGGACAGAAAGGGAAAGATTGAAACAGAGTACAGTGAGGGAAAAACTGAAGCTGAAGCACAAAAAAAAAAAACACAGACAGAATCTGAAAAAGATGTCAACAACATTTGCTAGTAACATCAGATCGGTCGGAACTGAAAAAACAACATTTTTCAGACCGGGCTCAGGAGCATCATAAAGGAGAGAGATCGTCTCTCCCTCTCTGTCTGAATTACCTCGCCAGACTGATCCTTCAGACCAGACCTGACGACAAGAGGAGGAAGCACTGTCCTGTCTGAGGATCACATACTGTCTGGGGAACACTTAAAGAGGGCCGGCTGAGAATGTGTGTACGTGTTTGTGTGTTTGTGTCCATATTTGCGGGATGTACCAATTAATACCATAAATTACTAGAACAGATCACTACTTAAACTGTCACTGTGATTTTAGAGAGGGAAAAGCTTCTGTTTGTGGACACTTCAGCGTCATGTTTTCATGTTAATTTGTACTCCAGAAAAAAGCACTGGATGTTGTGGTGGAAGAAGTATTTAGACCTTCACCTTAAAGCTACTCTAATCAATGTATTTAATATGAAGAATGGATCAAATAACTGCTTTTAATGTTAAAAAACCAACAGATAATTCCTCTTT
>BRZM01004556.1:0-18099 GCA_033238685.1 Lates japonicus
CCTCCATGAGAGAATTCCACTGTAGTTCAGCTTGACTCAGTTCAGTTCAGTTTGTTCTGATTTTCTGTGGATTTTATGAACCTGCCAACGACTAAACACAGAATCTTTCCACAGTCACCAAACAGGCGGTTATCAGGAGCAGAATGAAGTCATCAGTGTGGACTCACTGTCCTGTTGTTTACTACAGATGTAACAGTAATTGCTGTGCACTCCACAGGTTCGGCTACAGGACATGATTTACCCTGCCATGTAATGGAGTGGCCAATGGGTTCATCTCTTTCTGTTTGTGTCCACCTTCTACTACCTGTCAGTCACACTGCATAATGCTGCTCTCATGTAGATCAGGAGCAAAGTGGCACTAAGCTGCTGGATGGACATTTCAGGAGCTCTCTGCACAGAGCCACGACTCCTCTCTGTGTCTGTGTGTGCAGGAATGAGATTTGCATTTATGGATTAACAATAATATCACTCTATCCTCTATCAGCTCTGAGCTTTTCTACTTTAATCTGCAGCAGCAGTAGAATAACAGCTGAGCTCTGCCTGTTCCTGTTCTCCTCACAACACACAGATAAAGCTGCACGTGCTGAACCACTGTGGCCAAAGCTAAAAAAAAAAAGGTCTATAACAAAAGGAAGAAATGATAGGTTTCGTGGGAAACGAGACTGCCAATCATCTTGCAGTCTAAACTTGCTATTCACCTTTAAGCACCTTTACGGATCTATCTGAAGTGTCATCAAATCTCATTCATAAAATGGGACTCAAACAGTCACCTTACCCTTTGTGAAGCACCAATATAGCCTGATCTTAATCCAGAACTCTTCTCAAATTGCTATTGCGGTGTTAAAGGAGCGGCTGTTTGAGGTACAAAGTACAAAGCTACTGCTACAATCAAAGCAAGAAAATCACTAAGTTATCACCAATCAGCTTCCAAGAAGGGCTGCTCTCGTAGTTACTATTCAACCAAGTCAACAATAAAGAAGGAAGGTATTCTGGCCAGAATACCAGCGCTGTGATTGGTGCAAAGAAAACACTGGGGTTACTGCAACAAATCTAAAACCACAACCACTGAGTTAGCATGTGAAGCATCAAATATACTCAACACACACCTGAGAATCATCCACAGAAAACACACCTTCAAGCTCCAAGCTCCTGAAACTGATTTGTGATCTAGTAATGTCAACACACAATCTTCCATGGCCGTCTTTCCTCCCACCCTCACTCTTATCGTTTCCTACCTGGCCTCTATGTGGTCGAACAGATGCTGCCAGCGGTCGTTGATGTCCTTCAGCTTGTCGTTGATCTCTGTCTCCTTTGTCTTGTTGCTGGCAGTGATGAGTTGTTCTCCGAGCTGCTTCAGGTGGGTTTTATTCTCGCTGAATAGGTTGATCTCCTCCATGCAGTCCTGATTGAAGCGAAAAAGACAAAAAAGAAAGGAATCAGTGTGTGACAGTTCACAGCAAAAGTGATATGTATGCTCCCTGTTTTATGAAAAGATTTAATACTCAGTCACAACCATTAATCAAACTCAAAATACAAACTTTCAAATGAGTCTCAATTTGTTCCCTCCCTTAAAATACCAACTTTTCATGTAACATTTTAGACGACGTATCACAATTTTAACTGTAAATTCACCTCATTATAATTTCTGTTTGCTTAAACACTTTTCACCTTTTTACTAATCGCTACATTATCTTTTACAATCAACTTTTCATACAAAATCATGTCAGTTTTCTGAGTTTGCCAGAAAGTAATACAGCTCCTGCCTAGACTCTGTGTGCCAGGGCAAAACACTAAATTTAAAGCTCCAGGCACTGAAAAGATTTAAACCCCCTGCCAGGGCAATAAGTTGTTTGGACTTCAGGAACAGCAATTGCCTTTACTACCCTCCAGCCACCTCCTAGTCACCCCCCCACACACACCGTGACAAATGAAAGGGCCCTGAGTTCGACACAAAACAAACCCGCGTGGCCCTGCTGGGGCTGAAACAGCTGTCGTCTCTTTAACAATCAGGAGAGAATTCACAGCTTTTTGAAAAGCCCAGACCGTCCCTCCACCACCCAGTCCGACGTGTCCTGACAGAGCAGCTCAGAGTGCAGAGCTGACTGACTGAATGACACAGCAAAATAAATATGGAGGCAAAGTAAAACAGTGACACAAAACCAAACTGTATGCTCCACTTTACTTTTCTCAGTTCATGTTTCAGTTACAGTCTTTGAAGATTTTGCATGGCGACAAAGTTTGAAGTGTCTCATTCACAAAGTAACTTTGATCATCATCATCACCTCTGATGGATGATGGCATTCACAGCCGCACCCATCTAAACGTGTGAAGTGACACTAATCTAATCTTCAAGCCACTATAACCAGTAGTTAAGTATCTATCGTTATCACAGTAACGATGTTGAGTGGGAGTGTGTCTTTGCTGCAGCCTCCTACCTTCTTGAGTTTCTCCACCATTTCCTCGATGTTAAGGTCGGAGTTGTGCGCCACCTTGTTCTCCATCTGCGTTAGCCACTCGCACAGCTCCTTGTTCTTCTCATTGAAGATGATCCATGCGTTCAGACGGTCTGCGATCTCCTGTTTACGCAGAGACACCTGACAACAAAGAGGATTGGAGGACAGATATTTAATAAGCTTTGTTATTTTAAGATGCTTAACAGTAGAGTGTATGCATATCTTATTTCTGATACAGATGCAGTTGGTGCACCAGTTATAATATCTGAACATTATTTTAATTTGATATGATTGGAAGTGGTAATGACATCCCCTGTTGAAGACAAAAACATGTAAACAGAGAGCCGCAGTGTGTCTGCTGCTCTCAGACCTCCGTCACTGATCCACTAACATATACAACACACACACACAGACAAGCCCAAGCTCATCGCATGACCTGAAATTTAAACTGTAGTCCACTATAACAAAATCCCTGCTCCGCCTTGGTGCTGTTCGTGAAGAGTGCAAAACAGAGGAAGATTTAGCTTTTTTATTGGAAAAATTGGGTCACTAATTGACATCGAAAGGGCTTCGAGAAAGAAGACTAACCTATTAGATTAGATTATCTCAAGCCGACTTTCCCACTGTTATTAAAGAGCAGCACTCAGCCTCTACTCTAAACTTTTCAACAGGAGGCAAACAGCACTGTCTCTCTGCAGTGGATCCAACAGTCCAAAACAGAGCTACACATGTAAATACACAAACAACAACACACAGACAGTAAAAAGTGAAAGTTGGTGTGACCACCTTCCCTTCCCCCAAACTCATTTTCATACAAAAGCTCCTCTTCCTGAAGTCTCTCAGCTCATTTCAACATTTCTCTTCTGTCACCATCTGTTCCCCCCACTCACACAATGCCCCCTCACACACCCCCACCCCACCCAGACCTGTTGGGCTCTTTAGTCGCCCTTTAAAGACTCACTAAGATTTACTAACTTAACTCCTCATTAAAGGCTTAAGACTTTTAACACTGATGAAACAGACAAACAAAGAAACAGAGTTAAAAACACAGTGTAGATTAACATGTACACTGCAGATGTGAGAACACCCACAAACATGTCAGATGACTCTTCTCTCCAAAAACAACTTTTCATTTAATTAAGAAAATTGAGTTTCTCCATTACGTCTTTTAGCTTCTGCACAAACTTTTCCCTCCCATGTTCTCTGCGTCCTGGGGCAGTTTGAGGAGCTAAATCATCTCCCCTGACCTGCTGCAGTCCCAAAACACACATAGACACACACACACGCTCACTAACAAAACACAAAGTGAGTGACTGTTGAGGCTGGTGGTTATATATGGCCGTTCTTCAATTATTAACCCTCCTCAGCCAACAGTCCTACAGTGAAACTGAGCTGGACAAAGGACAGACTTTTTAAAAATGGGTCAAGGTGGAAAGTTTGATCACAGTGTTTCTGGTCTTGCACTTTTGCAGTGAACTTGATATGTGCTCCTGCTCTCACACCATGACTCTGAAGCCATACCATTGGTGCAAAACAAGTCAATCTTTTTTCCAGGTAACTCTTGATATTACTTTCCTCTGGTGAATTAATTTCATTTGATGCAAGCCAGATTACACATATTTATCATACAAGCATTTCCAAACTGGCCCAGCAGCTGAGCAGATAATACGAACACAAACATTGTTCAAACCCAAAGATACCACATATGTCAGGCTGAATTTGGAGAAATACATTTAATGATGCATGTGACACATATAATATTTCCATTTGATGGACTGGTGCAGCCATAAAAACATGACATTTTGGGTTTGACTGTTAACTGAAGAGCCAGAACAAGCTAATAAACAATACACACACAATACTGTCAGATATTGTGGAATAAGGTGCTTTTTCCAGCCATAAAACTGCATAAGAGCTTATTAGAGGAAATGGCCTGTTAATGAGTGAAAAATGGGTCCCAAAGGAGAAACAACGTTGGACCAGGGTCATGCACTCTCACTGGGCATTTCCCATGAATCTCTGCACCAATGATGCCTTCAAATTATTTTCCTTGGTGATTTGTTTCAAACCAGACAACGTATTTAACCTAAAATACAAGCTTTTCAAACATTTTGAACTTGCTTCACTATACACAGAACTACAAAGTGAACAACTTTACATTTCCTCCATGAGAACGACTTAGATCTGCCATATGGTGGCTGTTTAGAGACTGCGGCTCCTCCATCTCCTCTCAGGCTCTGTTTTTCTGTCACATTTCAATTCAAAGGACAAACTTCAGCATCAACTTCACTTCAATAAATATGTCTTTTAAGGCACTGATACTTTAACCCACAGCTGCAGTTCCCCCATTAAAATACAAAGACGCAGACCGTCTCTTGGCCCTTACAAGTTGCAGGCTTGTAGGCGTGTCTGTGTTGAGCGCGTGATTTCCAACCGTAGCTCCAGCTGGACAGTTATGTTGCCAAAGTAGCAATGCATGATGAAGCAGTTTCTCTCAGTGATGCATCTCCATGCATCGTTTGTCATCGCAGGCTTTTGGGAAGCTGTTGAAAGTCAGCCTTTTCTCCATTTTACTTGAATCATTTTTATGTAGTTTGGTGGAGTAGAAAACAACAGTGCTTTTGTTTCACAGGGGAATCAAAATGAATGTGGTGATGATTGACGCGTTTGTGAGTCAGAAAACATTTAAATGAAACCTTTCTTAACTTCCTCACATTGTGCCGCTGCACCAGGATGTTTCAATTCACAGAGAATGGCATCCTGCCTCATCCTTACTGCTAATGTGAACATTTTTAGATGTATTTAGAATAAATGCTAGAAAACTAGTAAACAGTTCCTAAAGTCTCAAAGCAAAAATTAAATAGGAGAGTGAATCCACACTGTGTGGTTCATGGCGGACGAGGATGAAGGTCTTTATCACAGCTGACAGGTTGTTAGTACAGAGATCTGCCCTCCGTCTTTAACAATAGGAGAGGGACCAGAGTGGAGAGGGAGCATAGTACACAATAGTGGATCTGCCCTCCTCCCCCCTGTCCCCTCAGGGACTGACCAACATAACAAGGCTAAGCCTGTTAATGAGCCACTGCTGAGGCACGAGCCTCGTGTCTGTGATGGAATGTGCAGCTGTCAGACACTTGATTTAAATTTTATTGTACTGCAGCCACAGAAAATATATGTCTGATTGGCTTGCAGGAAACCGTTACAGCCGTTACACCATCATTCATCCCAGAGGTGTTGGAGGGGGTTGAGGTCAGTGCTCTGTACAGACCAGTCAAGTTCTTCCACACCAAACGATGGCGTGATGCAGAGAGCAGTAAGGGGGTGAAAACACACTAAGCTGATAAACATGGGGAGTGTGTGTCTACACTCTGTCTCCACAAGCTGCTTAACATGATCAGGAAACCATTTCATTATTGTCATGTCTATGTTGTTCACACCTGAAAACCATCAGAGCAGTTTGGGGTGCAAGTAAGGATGAAGTTTGATTATTTAGCGTTGCCACCAACCCAGTGACTCATTAATGATGACCTGCTTTACTACTCATTAAAACATGTTTCTGACTGTGAACACTGGGACTAATCAAAACAACAAATGTGTGTGTGTGTGTGTGTGTGTGTGTGAGAGTGTATGCTGGTGGGAAAAAAGTAGAGACAGTGCTAAAAGTAGCTTTGTAGATCAGTGGGCTCCAGCCCTCACCTAACCCCCCAGCAGCATAATCCAGCCAGGCTCTGCACGCCGACAGAGGACACACCCCCAGATCTCTGAGCCGATGAAGCACACGCTGCAAGAAGCTGATTAGAATTAAGGGGCTGATTTTACACACATGCACTTTGTTTTCTTTGGTTTTATTCAGAGGAAATATTAAACTTTTGTTAAGGTGTAAGTTGAAGCTAAAGTGCAGATGCCACTAATGGTCACTAGGTGCAAAAAATCTCTTAATTGTTCCATTAAGGAGTCAAGGAGATATAATAGCTGATAGGAAAGTGTGTTTTTGGTACAAGTAGATGTTGAGCAGCTGTTGACCACAATAAGCTCCAAAATGTACCTTTAGAAACATTACTGACTCGTCAGACTTTTATCCATATCTCATTATTTCAGTGGCCCACACTACATTCAAATGAAAAACTCCCCTTAACATTTCCCTATCCTTATTTCATCTACTCCTTTCAACCACACTCACACTCGTCTTGTACAATATGAAGAGAACATTTTTGCTGCACAGACATGAAGTGAGTCAGAGGATGGTCTCACTGATTGGTCCATTGCCAGAGTCCTGTGGTACTTTGTCACATGTTAAGATAAGCACTGATTGGTGTTTAAGAGGAGCTGATTCAGAGTCAGTGATGACTGTGGTGTCCCTCAGCCTTTGTCTGCGTCTCGCCTAACTAAGTTACGGCAGATGACTGCTGAGGTTTGACTTGCCGAGGGATTAGATGCGTTGACACTGGCTCTCTGCTCGCCTTTGTGCCCCAAAACAAACCGGGTGCTCCGTCACCCAGCCCAGCAGCTGCCGTCTGCTGACACGAGCCTTTGTGCTGACGGGCCCTCGGCCTCGGGGGGCCACCGGGGGGCCACCATCCTCTCTCCTCATTGTCTGAGCAAGATGCACGCGAGGCAGATGTTTGTCTTTAAAAAACAATCTCCCGCCTCCTCCTCCTCCGTCTCCTCACACCTGGTACACGCGCAGATTTACTCCTTTTATTGTTGCACAGTGTTTTTGTTTCTAAATTGCAGTTTGTTGAGACGTTAATTTCAAGAGGAGCTTTTACACATTATTTAGTGTCATGTTGTTTAGTGGTTTAACACTGAAATAAAGTGCAGACTTACGACTACTCGACTCTCTTTTCAAGTGGCTGTAGATCAGGTTGTCATGGTGACGCTGCCAAGCCTCTTGTGTTGCTGACTGGCTCGGTTTTGTCACAGAGATTTGTCAAGTTTGAACAAGGAAATGTGAGACGCGGAGATGGAGTTGTCTGAGAGTTCATGTCCTGGTGTGAGTGGCTGTGAAGTTGAGTTATAGGTTGGTGTGTTTGATAGTCCTTTCAGACTCCTTAGGACATGTTTTTGTGTGTGTGATGGTAGTGAATATAATATATTTAATGTAGAGTTAGAGATTCAAGTGTTTGGGTTTCAAGCTTCTCAGTGATGTGTGTCTGTGTGATACGTATCTTCCTTTTTTCCTGTGTCCTTCAGCTCCTTCCATACGTGCAGCTCTTTACATACACACGATGGTGATTTTCACGTCGGTTTCATGTTTGTTGCTTGTTTCCGAGTCACTTTAACACAACAGATTGGACCTGTAGCATTTTATAGAACGTCTTAAATGTGTTTTGCTTATAGTTTCTTCACTGTGATGTTTGAGCTTTGAGTTTCAGCTGTGACGACGCATGTGCAGAGTTTGACAATAGAGGGCTGTTTTCACACTCATCTGCTAGTTTCGAGCAATTTGTGGTCCAATTTGAATTTTCCATGATGAGGTGTGATGAGGAAACTTGAAGCCTCCTGTGCACATACACTGAGAACTTTTTAAGTAGGAGACACTTTTTTATGAGGTAGAATGAAGAGATGAACTTTTAAGAAGTTATTAAGGGATAATTTATTTTTTTTAACATTAGACATAAATTATCGGTCAAAGTAATTTTCTTATTCATTTCTAGAGAGCTTTGTTGTCTCACACCCAAAAAATATTTACCTGAAAAGTTAATCTAACAGAGCTGAAGAAGCCTCTTGGGTGAGGTGAAACTTTCAAGTATCTACCATTTAAGTCCAGCTGCTCTGAATTTGAAGCCATAACCTTGGTCTCCTCCTCTTAAAAGTTTACAACCAAAAAGTCAGAATGAGTAGAAGAGATACTGAACTAAAGTTACAGAGGCACAAACATGGTAGAAGTGTAAACATTTTTGCCCCGTCTTTATTTGTTTGTGCATAGAAAAGGGAATATTAAGCCACTAATAGTAGTAAACACATTGGAGCCACTAGTCTGAATCATTTCTGTGTCAACAGCTGCTGCAGTGATTTGTGGATCCTAAAATCTTTGCACAGATTCAGGAGAGTTGGAGCTTTCAAACAATTTGTCAAGGTTGTGTCAAGATTGAGTCCAGTACAGACCAAAACACACATTAAGTCTTGCTACCAAGGCCACGGTGGGACAGTGTATTTTAAAAGGTGTTTTCAATTTCCATCCACACGTGAATGAAAATCAAGCAAAACAGAAATTATTACTTTACAACTCGCTGCTGTTTTTCAGCTCCCTCTCTCGCACCAGGTGCCAGATAGCATGTAAGCATTTTTCTAAGTAACAAACAATAACAGACACCAATATCTGAATAGCAGAAAGCCATTACTTTAACAGATAGGACAGGGCAGTAATGTTATGTATTCCATGTCTGAAAAGGGCTTTAGATTTACATTTCTATTTTCTTTCTTCAGGCCTTTTTTCTTCATTTCTGTGTGTTTACTTGTCATTCGTCCTTCTCCTCCACCTGTTGTAGCTTTTACCAGCCTTCAATTTAGTACTTGCTCCTAGTGCTCTGGACCCCAGGCTGGTTTATTTGAAATGGTCGAAGGTGGCAGATGGAGGTTTTCCAGGCTGAGGTTTCCTGCTGGGTCTGTCTGTGTCAGCAGCTTCGACCCCTGTTGGCGGTAACGTCTGAGCTTGTATCCAATAATGTTAACAGCAATCGACAGCTGCACCTGTAATCTGCTAAAGACCTGGACTAACTTTAATGGGCTTCTGTAGTTTGTTCACAGTTGTTGACTTCGTTGATGTAGGTTTGTGCTGTCGTGCTGCTTTTACAGATCTTTTTCAACTTAAACATCTCATGTTCTGCTCTCACAGTGTAGAAAGGTTTTGTTTTTACATTTTTTACCTTCAAGAACACCTCTCTTTCCCATGCACCTAGTAGAAGTAGTTCAGAGTTGTGTGAGAAGATACATAAAACAAATCAAATACAGTCTTATAGTACAGTGTACATGACCCCCCCGCGCCCTCATACAGTCCTGTTGGTGAAATCTACCATTTTATTAAAAGTAATTACTCTTTAATACCCGCTGAGCCAGAGCTTTATTTTTAAGCTTTTTGCCTTTTAAATGCAAAACATTCATCACACTCACTCATCACTGTGAACACTCAAATAAACAACTGAAGCAAAGGAAAGGATGATTGTTTTAACAGACTAACTCCTCAGTGTATTAAAAGAATAAAAGGCTTAACATCAAGTAATGTTTATATAATTGATATATAAGTGTTGGTCGGACAAAACATGCAGCTTGGGCACTTTCTTCACTATTTTATTGTAAAGATTATCATTGACTAATGATTTAGTTGCAGCTCTAGTGAATATTATTTTTACGAATTTCACTAAGGTGCTCGTGACTGTGTATCGTTGAGTGAACCTGTGCGTCCAGCTGTTTGGAAAAGCTGGAAGTAGAGGAAAGAGGGGAGAAGGAGGGGACAGGCGGACTGCAGAGGAGGGAGGGGAGTGATTGGGGGGTGGGCAGTGTTTGCTAGCGGATGAGCCATCGCCATGGAGTAGCCTCCTCACCAGCCTGTAAGTACCTCTCGCCCTGATCCCAGAGCCCTCATCATGCCCTGACGCACCCGGCCAGCGTGAGGCTGAGGAGGCAGACGATTGAAAGGGAGAGCAGGGAAGATCGGTGTTTTGTTGTGATAAAGAGGAGACAGGAGGAGGGAGGAGACGGAGTATGGGATGGCGGGCGGCTGGGCTTTTGTCAGTGCAGGCATGAAGGCAGGCAGACGCACGCCGACTCATTCAGAGCAAATTCAGTTCAGCTCCAGTTGTCTTGTGCGTGTGTTGGTATTTACACAAGGTGGCAGCTTGGACAGCAGGTGTGTGTGTGTGGTTGCATGTGTGTGGATGCAACGGGCATTTAAATGTCTATCTGTGATTGCAGCTGCATGGTTTTGATGTCACTGATGTTGCTTTCCGCCTCTCCGTCTACTGCCACGTCCTCACATGCTGGAGAGATATGCAACCACATAGCCCTGAGCTCACACCTGCAGGCTCACAAACATCCATACAGCTGCATCAGGAGCCAAACGTAGGACAGGAGCACCCTCCTCCTGTCTCTCTTATTGCAGTGCCAGCATCTGAAACCCATAGTTGTTCGTTTACGCATGAGACTGTTTTACCTTGTTCCTCTGGCAAAGCAAAACACAGCTCCGCTGATGTGGGAATTACAGCAGCTTGTTGCTGCTTTGGTGTTTCACTGTTGCATTGTCTGCTTGCTGGTTTGCTACGGATTGGACACCTTGAATATATTTGAAGTAGCATGAGCTGCACAAACACAGCTACGCTTAAGCTGCTGTTATGTTGCAATGTTGATAAAAATGGATGAGGATGGAGTTAACGGCCTGTTAATCACAGCAATAGTACATCTGTCAATAGAGACCAGCGAAAATGTTGTGACATGTTGTTTGACTTGCAGAGGAAAGACTGTTCCTGCGCTGAGACACGCAATAATAAAAATAATGTTGAATTACCGTTTACAGCCAAATCAAGGGACAGCCACTGAACTCCTCCATATTTGTTGCACAGTTGAGTCAGGCATTGTGTTCATTTCGTTCTTTCTGATTGAACTTCAGAGAAATATGGGCTTTTTCCAACTCAAGGTACTGAGAGAAGAGAGATTTCATTGGAGATGGTTCAACAAGTTGTATATTGTTATTCATTTATAACTCAACAAATAACAGGACTGTAGTACAAAACCGTAGCAACAGTGTAGCTGTGACAGAGCTTGTTCAGTTGGGGAGAACGGACAGTTTTTTTTCAACAGTAATATAAGTTCTTGGGTTGATGTTTTTGTCACCAAATCATTTAAGGATCTCTATGAACTCCTTTTTATCAATAGTATTGCGTGATGCAAACGCCGTCAAACCACTGGCACACTTAGAGAACGCAGCCTCCACTGATGAAACAGGCTGTGTTTTAGGAACACAAGAAACCGTTTTGCTGCAGCTCAGAATGACATAATCACCTATGAGTTTAAGGCAATGACAGAGTGTCGCCTTCTGCATTGTGTTGTTTGTGTGAGGAATGGCTTACGGTTGACCTGAGAGTTATGAACTGGAATGCACCTCCTCCCAGACACCACCCAGCTCCCAAATGATGTAGGTCAGCCTGCAGCTCGGCTATACGGCTCCTGTTGTGTCATAGGGGCAGACACCAGACAAACCCGCCACTGTGTTAATTCTGCAGTAAGCTGAGCGCAGCGAACAGCAGAGCAGATTTCACTGTGGACCCAACACGCCAACATCTCCACTGTGACTTAAAGTTGTGTTTACGCTGTATCTCAGATTTTTTGATTGACATACAGTCAAACACTGAAAAGCTGCACAGGGTTTTTGTCTTTTTCATTTATAGGTTGTACGCTTTCGATTCCAAACCGAAATTATTTCATTGATACCGAAATCAGATATTGTAAGCATCGTCGCGACAAAAACTAAATCTTTTTAACTGTCATTTTTAGCTGAGGCGGCGCCCTGCGATGTAAAGAAAGACGTTGTTCTGAGGCTGGAACATACGATCACAGATCACAGATGTCGCTAGAGAACCAATTACACTTTCAGGTCCTCGTTATTTAGATTTGGGGAAGAGAATTCACTTAAGCATCTTAATGAAGCTCACCTGTTGATTCAAGAAACCATACAGACAAAGGTTTGAGCTTTGTGTCAGCCAAACAAAAGTTCGGTAAGTTAAAGCGTTTATATTTATTTTAACCGTCATCAAATCCCATGTAGACCCAAAGCTGATTCTGAGCCTGATATGGTGATTCCTCTGTGCCACTGACTCCATTATTGTCCAAAACACCGAGCCACACCGTTCAATCCTCATTCACCATCCTGTGCCCCAAATACCCACTTTGAGCACGAATGTGTATAATCCACTGTTGAAAATAGTCCTCAAGAAAATGCACTATTACCAGTTGTTTTAGGAAATTACTGAGCTGAACCGATTTTAGACGGGTTCGTAACAAATTCTTTCCCAGGTGAGTGAAAGCTGGCGAGACGCCAGACTCGTGCAGCAGCTCGACAAGAACATGAGCACCGATCGCGGCTGTCTCGATCGAGGCGGAGCGGTTGCCGGTGGTCTACAACGCCTGCCATAGCTTACGCGAGATTCAGAGGAAACTGGCTGGTTGCAGGTGGCGAAGATGGAAATTTTTGTTGAATGTTGAATGAAACTAAAGTGGCACTCACTGACTTTACATGAGATCGCTTAAAGAGCTGAGTAAGAACAGTTGTGGCATTCATCATGTGCTTTGGAGAAAGTTTATGTAAGAAAATAACCCTGTTCATGTTATTAGAGGTTATTTCTGACTTCACAGTCCAATATTTTAGCAAAAGCTCAAGATTTGGCGGGGAAGTTGGAATTTTAACAGATGTGAACAGTGACAGTGAGGTCCTGCCATCAAGTCCATGCCAATTGTGGTGATCTGGTGCTTGAGGCTCATCCGCTCAGGTACCAAAATGTCTTCAGTTTCACTACAGTGATTTTCATCACCAGATAAACTCAGTGTTGGATTAACCAGAAATTATGGCAATAATTTTGTGCTTCAAATTACGAACATAAAGCTTTCTGATTTAGCCAGCTCGACTTGCCTCTGTCTCACCTTCTCCATCACCTGTGGTTGAGCTCACTGGTTTTGTAATATTCAGAGAAAACGTTCAAATGGAAACGCGAGGAAACATACGGTTATATGATCAAGCTCAAAAAGGTTAAAAGCTGTCTTTAATTTGCACAGAGCAGCATCGGAGGTTCACAGGGTGAATTTACTCTCTCACTGGTGATGCATGCTCATTTTAAACCCTTTCGCGCGCCCACCCTGTAGTGGTCCAACATAATAACTGAAGAGTCGAGTGATGTGCTGCAAAGGAAATTAAAGGTTGCAAAGAAGTGTACAGAAGGGCAGCTGCTCACACTGGCTGAGAATGCACTGAGAGGCAGTAACAGAGGGGGCTCAGAAAGGTCCACTGTAGTCTGCCGCGACTACTACTTTACTAAATGGAAAAAAAAGTTCCTGGTTTGGGAGGACATGGAGGGTAGAAAGGTTCAGGAGCAGGAAATACCAGACAGAAGATGAGAGACGGATCTTTTTCAGCATGTAGTTCACCTCACCAGTTTTACTAAATCATGATCAGAGTTTCCAGAGTTATGAATATTAATCAAAAACCGCCCGTTGTGGTGAAGTGATTGGACAAACTGTGCTATGTGAGGATTGTATGGTGGCACCTGATTCCGTTGCGCACGAAGCTTCCTCTGGTACAGCCACTGGATTATTTAAGATTATTTGCTACGGAAAACCTTTAGAGGTTGTTTGTTTTTCGATTGGTGTTCAAACTCTTTGAAAGAGTTTCTCGTTTGCCAAACACATGTCGACCCTGACAGTTATGAAATGACTGTAGGTGAACCAGAGTTTGATGTCATTTCAGTTTTTTAGAGGTAAACAGGTTCACATTTCACATCTGTAAATTTGAGACTTAAAATAAAAGTCTGATTTGAGTGGATCTGTGAGTCATTGACATGACTTGCCAGTCTGAATTTGGACAGTGAAGATATCTATAGAAGATTATGTCCTGAAGAAAGAACACCTAGCCAGGATGGCAGGAACCAAGAAAGAAAAATGAGTGAACTGGTGAGAGGTGATCAGGATAGAGAGTCAGGCCGGGCTAAAAGAGACGGGACCCTCCTGTTCTTAGAAATAAGGCGGCAGCTTCATTGGGGTGGATGAGGTAATGCTGAAATGACCTGCCTGATGGGCTTGGCTCACCCGTCACCATGGCAACCCAGAGAGGGTAACTTTACAAACAGGAGGCAACAGTGCTGGGTCAGGCTTCACACACACACACACACACACACACACACACACACCCTAAAAATCACAACACAGAACAACAGAGTTGTGTCCCAGTTTACTTAAGCTACCCATACAATGTGCGTTGGCTATCAGTCTCTAAAGTTATTTTTATTTCCAAAACTTTCTACAGCTCAATTATGAGTTTTCTATTAATTACCTAAACTTTTGTCGCCTATGGTTCCCATTTCTTTTGTGCATTACACAGAGTGTGAACACACTGCATACAAAAACATGCTTAAATGAGTATCTAGTAAGGACATGCGATCATTGTGCTATCGTAAGCTTTTGATGAACACTACTGTCCTTATCAAAGTCGATGCAGGAGCTGCTCACTACGCCTGCAGAAGTGCTGACAGAGGCAGTCTACGACCAATTATGACAAGTCAACAACCATCAAAGTCCACCACCTAGATCTTCCAGAGCTTTTACCATCATCTTTATCAGCAGATGAGTTTATTCAGTTGTAATCAATGCGATTTAAATATGAAGCTTTCCAGTCGCCACCCGGTAACAGATGGTCATACATGTGCAGAGACCATGGATGTTGACGACCCTTCCAGTCAACCTGTTGTTGCTTGGACTGAAGATCCATTTTGGTCACTTGATAACAGCAAGCCGTTCCGGCGAGAGCTGAGCAAACTCCATCTGCTGATAAAATCATGATGTGAGGTTGAAACTGGAAAATGCCTTGCGCGGTGCTGATAACAGACATTTTCTGATAAGACATTCTTGGATGACCGAAGAATTAGAGGTCTTGTTGCTTCCTCTTTTCATCCTGTTTACAAATGCTTTGAGAACTCCTTACGGTACTTGACCGTTTTCACATCTCCTTCACATTCAGATTGTGTGTTACAGTCTTTCCACGTTTGGGAACAGCCATTTCCAAATGATGGTCAAAGTTTGGAGCATTTACTCTGAGTGTTATTAGGGAGCTTATCTGGGCAGTTGAAAACCCCTTTGAGCCAAAACTCAATGACCCCCGCCAGGAACTTCTGATGAACATGATGCTGTACCGATGGGTAAAACTTAAACCAGCTGCATGTGAGTCCATGTCTCTTTTCATTGACCGTGGATGTGATCAAAGTGTTTCTGTGTTGCTTGACCTGCAGGATCTGCAGCGGGACCGAGCAGCACATTGAGAGCGGGCGTCAAAGCGGACGCCGTGAGCCCACCCATGACGCCCGCGGCGGCGACTGAATCGATCCAGTAGACCACCAGTCTGACTGTCATGAGGAACATCTGTGCCATGTCTATGGAGAGGAGGAGGAGGTGAGCAGGCAGGATGTAATAGTTAGAGACATGAGTTGATGAAGCAGGAGGTTATTTTCAATTGACTTTAGAGTAAATGAATCTTTTGTTAAGGTCAGGATCGAGAAACTGGCGTCTCTGGTGTAGTTCCTGACGACCACTGCTTGAAGACTGGCTGAACAGCTGAGTTCACTGCCAACCCAGACTCCTGCCGACGCCCTCACACCAGCCAAGGAAGCTCACAGTTTGAGGTCGATGATTTCTGGGATTTTTAAGCAATATTTCACTTTTGCAGACCCCAAAGGGAGCACTAGCAGACCAGAATAACAGGAAGTTCAGTGTCAAGTCCTGTCACCGTTCGTGGCAGTGGTGAGTTGGTTCAAACCGCTGTTGACCCACAGTAAATATTAGCAACAAAATGTGATGTTTCTCTGATGGTGTGCCACAGGAAAGGCCATACTAATGAAGTTGATCTTTTACCCGAGGACACCGTCCAGCTTTTCAAAGGTTCATACTTGGGAGAAGAGTAAATTCATATGGTCAAACTGCTCAGTAAATGTAGATTTTGTCATGTCAACAAAGACTTCTGACCAGATGGTGGCACCAGGTGTATGGTCAAACATGTAACGATTCATCCTGGGTGCAATGAATACCAATACAAATCTAAGAGAAATCTGGCCCCTAGATGGTAGACATCTTTGTTCTGGACCAAAGTGTTGAACTTGCTTGACAGAAAATTAATGCAGCGTTCAGAATCATCTGTGTCTGAAAGGTGAAGTTGAGTTCAGTCCGTGAAGAAGTTTGTGTTGTATTTTGTGCTCTTGCCTATGGATTACAGACCGTTGTATACGCACCACCAGGACTGTCCCAGTGCGGTGGCGCCAGGTTCAGGTATCCTGTTCCTGCCAGAGACACAAGAACCTTGATGTGTCGCTCGATTAGAAACACAGATTAGTGTTCATAATCTGACCCCGCTGAGCCCTTATTCACCGGCAGCAGTTGATTTCTACACATTTCATCCTGTGGAGGACCATCGATCATATACAGCACAGTACTGGCTGTCAGAGACATGTAATGGGAGCCGGGAGAAGCAAAATCGTGAAAGATGGGTTCAACCACAAACCGACTGAAAAGGTTGTTAACTCGTGAGCAGCGCCAGGTCGAGGCTCGTTGTGTGTTTTTGGACAGATTCTTAATGTGTCAAACTTATATATTGACCTTAATATATGGATATTAGACAGAAAAGATGATGTACCTCTAATTTTATCTATGCAACAATCCTCCTCACAAACCAGGCTTAGCTCGATCACAATCCCCAACGCCGCCCTTCATTCAATGTGGCAGTAGAAGTCATCATTCATCTGCTGCTGCTCCAGTACCTGTATGTAGGGTAGACTATAGTCGCGTTTATGAGTAAATGCAACTGTGATCAAAAAACCACCAGAGAATGTTAAGAAACAATGGAATTATAGAAGTATATAGCGAACTATAGAGACTTGAAATCTTGGCTGAAAAACTCATCGGCCCAGTTCATTCGCTTTGCTATTTTCCTCAGGCTTTCCAGCGGCAGGTTCACTTAGCCGCTTGACCAACTGAGCTGGTCACAACAGTACCGCTTGTCTGGAGAACCGACCACCAGCAGCTCAAAGTCATGGTCCACGAGGGGAATAGCGGGTGGGACACCCCTGTAGGGTACGCTGTACTCCCGCGAGACCTGTTGCAGAGTGGTGAGGTCGACGCCAGCTTATTATGGCGCAAATACCCAAAGCAAGACACTGACATTCCTTGAACGAGTCCAGCCCAGCCTTTTAGACCATGAAAATGAGGACAGAAATCAGAAATCAAACATCAGCATGTCTCAAACCTCCCAGCAGATCTGTGTAGCATCTTCCTGCTCAGCTCCACCCTGGCCGCCAGGACGGTCACCTTCTTAGACAGTGACGAGCCTTTTCATCGGGCGGTAGTATGGGCGATAACGTTTATTAATCGCATGCACCAAAGAATTCAGCTGATTGGTGCTGGTTGATCTCTTGAGGCTCAGTCCCTATAAGCTACATTCAGATTTTAGGCAGCAGACTCGCTGGTCATGCCAACAAGAAAACAAAGAATCACAGTATAAACGCCAGATCAAACTTATGTTCAGTGGTGCTGAGAGGAGTCATTTTATTCAACATTTTGACCAAACACTCATTTTGAATAAGTCATGTGTATTAATGCTGTTAAAGGCCTGTTTTCAACAGCCTCGATGTCCTGTGTCCTCTGGAATAGCTCCAGAAAACAGATTATTCTAAAGCATTTCACTCTCAGTCTTTTCAGTTTGTTTGAGAGAGGACTCCTGAGGAATACTGAGTTTTACATTAAAAGTTTAAACAGAAGAAGAAACAAAGAAGAACTTCGAAACAACAAAGAAAACCAACAACTTACAAACATATCACCCGCCCAAACAATAATTTGCATCTCCGTCGCCAATTAGACAGATGAAACCGCGAGCATCCAGGCCCGTCGCCCCACCAATCAGGAA